>JAPWTK010000657.1:0-217834 GCA_029963805.1 Aromia moschata
AGACCTCTATTTGTACTTATTTTTACACAATTGATTCCTATTTTTACACAACTGATTCCTGATTTCTAAAAGTTAGCCAACAACATCAAACTGATTAATGATAATTATTGTATTCTACCGATGTTGGCTAACTTTAGAAATTATATTCTACCAATAATTGTTAGTCCAAAAGTTAATAGTAAAGTAACCAAAATACACGGTGTCAAAGATATAATTTTAATTTGTTTTTTTTAATAATCTTGTTGAAAGCACACGTTTTTGCACAAAATTTCGAAATTGTGTTTCTTTTTGGGCAAAAAATTTTTAATTTTTTAATTATTTTGATAAAGATTTTGTCGCGGTCGTTAAACATTTTTATTAATTAACTAGTGAATAATATGATGAAACATAGCGAAACATCGATGCAACTTTGGTAAGAAAGCTTCAATTGACTGGTTTTTAGTCCAGGAATTTGCCGTTCTGTGAATTACAATTAGTTGTGACGTTTTTGATTTTGTCGCGGTCGTTGAACATTTTTTATTAATTAACTAGTGAATAATATGATGAAACATAGCGAAACATCGATACAACTTTGGTAAGAAAGCTTCAATTGACTAGTTTTTAGTTCAGGAATTTCCCGTTCTGTCGATTACAATTAGTTGTGGCGTTTTTGATTTTGTAGCGGTCGTTGAACATTTTTTTATTAATTAATTAGTGAATATATATGATGAAACTTAGCGAAACATCGATGCAACTTTGGTAAGAAAGCTTCAATTGACTGGTTTTTAGTCCAGGAATTTGCCGTTCTGTTGATTACAATTAGTTGTGGCGTTTTTTATTTTGTCGCGGTCGTTGAACATTTTTTATTAATTAACTAGTGAATAATATGATGAAACATAGCGAAACATCGATGCTACTTTGATAAAACAGATTTACATGGCTGGTTTTAGTCCAGGAATTTCGTTTCCGTTTGGTCGATTACAATTGGTTTTGACGTTTTTGATTTTGTCGCCGTCGTTGAACATTTTTATTAATTAATTACTGAATTAATCCATGAAACAGGATTTTACATTGAGCTAGGATTTTTTAAATTTCTGTTTATAAATAAACTATTACAGTACGAGTGTTTACACAACTAATTAGCGACAAAATCAACTAACAAATTTCATATATGACATTTTGAAAACAAACAATTTTTACTAATGTGTTTCGCTATCTTTATATAAAGTTAGCGAAGCACCTAGTTTTTTGTTTTAAATCAAAGTTACATTTTCTCATTGACACAACTAATTCACGACAAAATCAATGTACAATTTCCATGTATCAATTGTTGGAAACGGACAATTCTTGAAAATGTGTTTCGCATACTTCATATAAAGCTAGCGAAACATCGTTTTGCAAACAAAACGGCAAATTTTCATCCTATACTCGATATCTTTATCTAAAAGTGTTTCGCTAACTTTATATGCATAAATTTATGAGTGTGTTAAGATATGAATGGTCGTTTATACCTGCTGAACGAACTCAGCGTATAGTATATTCAATACCGGTCCGATGTGCTGCTGTAATCGCTAACAATGTTTTCCAAACACAATTGTATTACATAACTGTTCTATTTTATTTTTTTATTATAGAGTTTCTATGGACTGTTTACAGACATTTCACTACTAAAATTAATTTTGCTGCTTTTATTTTGAATACTAGGAATTGTGCCTATACTACTACTGACCTCGAAATTACTGACTGTAGTTTCTTAATTCGCGATAGTAAATAAATATAAAGTAGGATAATGCAGTATTTATATATACTAGTTGTAGGTACTGTTTTCAAAATAAAGGGTTCTGTGCTATCACAGGTGTAGGTACATATGTTTAAGAAATTAAGTATGTTTTAAATATATCGCGAGTTGTAGACAATTTTGTACGCTGTCAATAAATTACCATGTTGTATTAGCTTCTTCGTTTATACACATGCGCACAAGACTGTTAAGATCGTGAATGTAGAGACGCTTCTTCTTCGCGCGAGATCTACGGCGTGAATTCATGCCGTGAGTTAAGTGACTTAACGCTTACGAGTATGCCACGTTAAGCCTCTTAAAGATACAGCTTTGGTTATCCTTCCTATCTTCATATTTGTTTCGCGAGCTGTACACATGATTGTCAAGAAAATTTGTTAGTTATTAAATATCCATGTTTTCAATTACAAGTGTCTCAACATTGAAACTTCAGCTGTATTCATTATCATTACGAGACGCGCCACAGAGGCGACCGCATTATAAGTGTAATATACAAAAATAACTAGAAGTTTTCGCACATTTGCCATATGGTATTATGAAATTATATCACTCTAGTCAACATACTACATATAGCGGAGGTTGTACTACAACAGCACCAGCTATCACGGGACTACTGCGATAAATACGGATTGAGGCGGCCCCCATCATACGCTACGCAAGTTGCCTATGTATTGCGTCGCTGTATGCCAACTTTACTGATGACTAAAGGTTTCGTATTAGATGGATGGCACCTGCTTAAAGTGATTCTATATACGAATCTTTTAATGAATGTACCAGACGCCACTCTATTGTTTTTTTTACTTGATATAATTAACGTTATTGATCGTCCTTCCAGCCTGATGCCCACCAAAAATTAACAATTCCTGTATACAGACGGGATGATTAATGAGCCCCATTTACTTCGTTATTTGAGAAACCCTTCCGAAAGGGCGGATCTCGCCTTTTAACGATAAAAAAACTCGCATTAATCATCTCCCACTGGCAGATGCATTGTGTCGGACGGCTAGCACTTCACGCTGTGTGTGTGTGCGTGTGTGTGACAAATTGTGAGCGTCGTGTTGCAACATGCGTATAACGACAAAAAAATGGTTCACACGAAAAGAGTAACCTCAGGTAACTCAAACCTCCCGAAAATTGAACTCAGATTTTATCGGGCTTTAATAACGCATGAAACCTAAATATGGCAATGTTGTGTACTAATGTACCCGAGAGAAAAAAACGTAAGCTAACTGCCTAAGGTATCACTACTTCAACATCCAATTTTTCTACATTGAATTAGAGTCACTCGCTAAAAACTTTAAGTTATATTCTTAAAAGTGTGATATTAGGTTATTAGGATATACCATGTGGATGTAGAAATAATAAAGTACAAGTACAATGTACACAGTAACGTGGCCACTGTACCAGTGGTGGCTCGTGACTTTTTTTTTGGGGGGAAGCAAACAAATTTAAAAAAAAATTGTAATGGTAAACATTGTTAGTAATATACCGTATAGCTAGGAGAAGGACCTCTACTTTGGCCAATAAAATATATATGTAATATAAATATGTAACATTTGTATACATGTAACTTAAATATGTAACAAATAATTTATCCTCATAAGACAGGCGATTAAATTTATACTTTTGTAAAGGCCGCTTTACAGTTCGGAATTTTTATTGCCGGCAAGAAAAATTGCAGCAATTTTTCTGTTTTATTGTAGCAAACAAACTGCTACATTCGCCATTTACCTCCATTATAAGTTTGTATAATTAATTAAATAAAACGTTCAAATAATGACTTACGTAAGTAATATGGTACACTTTCAATAATTATTATTACCCTCCTATACCACTCAAAGCACTGAAAAAACCCGGCAAGAATAACGGCACTTTCCAACGAAATTTCCAAAGCACCGAACAATAAAAGATAAATATTAAACTTTGTAGGTTAGGTTCATGAAATCAAATAACTCGCTTTCTGCGCTGTCACGTGCGAGAGGTAGCAGCTGGGCGTGTTTGCCTCCGCTATGTAGTTTTTTAAATGACCTTTAATGCCACTGAAGTTAAGGGTTAAATTTGTTAACAGACGCAGGTGGTTGTGAAGCGCGATGCCCGCTATTCCGTATAAGTATATAGCTATGTGAAAACATTAGCATTAGAGGCTTGCCACCACGGCAATAGACTAGACGCTGGGTCGGTTATGAGGGCTAATATGTTGTAAATAATAGTGCAGGAACTCTTTGACATACTATGTATGTTTATTAATATTTTATTTTTAGAAACTAATTTTTTACCCATATATGAATTTTAAAATGAAAGGTAAGTATTATAGGTAGGTAGGTTTATATATATATACATATATATAAAAGAAACTTCTTTGGAATTTTCACAGAGGAGGCACTGCCTCCTCTGCCTCCCCTGACGAGCCGCCACTGCACTGTACCATCTTGATGGTACGCTGGACATTAGGATATGGTAATGTGGCCATTACTCTTTAAAAAATGGGAAACAATGCAAATAGGTGATATTTGTCAGAATAAAGATATATTATGTTAAAAATGTATCACAAAAATAATAATTGTAATAATGTAGATTAAATGTATATAAAAAACAACGGAAACGTATACAGCAAAGTAGTTTAACGGCTAAACGTTAACAAATACTATACATTGACAACCTAAGGTAGAAAACAAGAGTATGATTTAATTTACCTGCTAAAGTCATTCTAAATAGTCCTGTTTCTAATGGAGATATAGTAGTCATCCCTCATTGATATGATAAAGCAGTGGTCACTGTACCTACTTTTAACTTGACCACTCCACCATCAACCACATGTTTTTTGAAACAATGAGTAGTAGCAAAAGCTATTTAATACAGTCAAAAGATTGTTATATAAATAACGTTTAACTTCGTTATGAAGGAAATTTTTCGCTACACATAATTTTCACCGCTGATTGTATTTTACCTTGTGGTCAATTCAAAGTTAAGTTCATGTAAAAAAGAAGAGACTTAAAAGTAAAAAAGAAGAACGCAACGATACTACTCTGTTAATATTCTTAGGATGTAACTTGCGACTCCGCTACAGTGGGTGGCAGGCTCGACTCTATAAATAAAAATATAGCATGAAATTGGCCGCTGTTCCAAACTCTCCCCTAAATACATTTTTTATATACGCGATTTTGTCGAAATGTCATGATCTGTAAAACTTTCCGCATTTTATTTTTGAGATTATTTTACAACAGCTGTATCTTTATGCAAAATTAAAATTTTGCAAAAAAACATAAAGAACAAAAAGAAAAATTTATATTCAAATGGTAACCCTGATAAAAAATCTTTCAAATATTTTGCAAACCATATCCAATTTATTTGAAGTTTTTTTGCTATAACAGCCTTCTACTTAGGTCTAGTAATCACCACCTAAAATATGATGTTGCGAACCGTTGCGAACACCCTGTTTAATAGAACATATTACGTATAGTTCTGCAGAGTAGAGAGGAGAGTTTAGAAATGAATTCGAGGCAAGGACTGAGCTTTGCCGGTAAACAAGCTTGGCACGAGGTTTATTACAAATCGACGGAAAAGGCAGTAGAATATGAGGAAGAAGGAACTGACGAAGGCGTATATATGTAAATATCATACCCCGAAGAGTCGAGTCTGTACAGAATAATTGTTTGTCCGTTGTATAATTTATGATATTTGGAAGGAATCACCTTTTCTTTACCACAATGTGGGTGGGTGGGGTGGAGGTTGAATTATTAAATCGATGACGTGTCGTTACAATATTTCCGATGGACATCATAAAAAATATTTGATATTTATAAAGATATTTTATCAATGGTTATAGTTATGGATGGAAAAATGATTTTTTATACCATCAGTTTAGTAAACTTTAAAATGCACAAACGCATACTCGCAACTCTCTATTTAAATTTATTAATATAGCCATCCAATATAGCACTATATAAGTTTTATTTAAGCAGTTTTTCTGTCATCCTTGTACACTGAGGCACCCAATTTGCTGTGAGAGGCTGTGTTAATTTAAAACAATATACGATTCATACTAGTGGCACAGATAAAATACAAATACAATACGGTTTTACTCTCCTACAAAATTATTTAAAACGACTTAGATTTTCCACTTTAACCGTCGATATAATGATAACGTCCAGACGGACAAAAACTTGTTTGGTCCTTTGTCTGCCATTAAATTGACCTGGACCCTGGGACCTTACGAGAACGGTAGTGACCCTCGAAATGACTCAAAAACTAGTCTAAGTCTAACAAATAAATAATGAAATCACGCACCATAAACCGATGTGGCCTGGGCGTCCTGAGCAAGGGTATTGGGAATCAAATGCTCATCAAAGACCCGTCCTAGATGAGATATCGTATCGTATGTCGAGAGATGCATGTCCTCGTCACAATAGTTGATATTTAGGGGTAATAATAGTTGGTTTAGTAGTGGCATACGAATCAGATTTATTTAAGGATAATAAAAGTTGTTGTTTTAGAGATAATAAAATTTGTCATTTTAGATCAAATTAGGTCACACTAATGCACAAAGGGTCACTAATACGAAATAAATATTAATAGAATGCTAAACTAATACAAACTACATATTTTCATACGCTCAGCGAATTGAGGTGTTTTTCCTCAAATAATACCTACTTATTTACAAAATACGTTAAACATATTAATCGCCCTTAAAACGTATGTTTCACTGATTATAAGCAAAAAGGAAACAATACAGCAATGTTTGTGTTTATTTTTGACAATGGAGGCTTTATCCACGGCTTACTATAAATTCGGTCATAATCCCGAGTGTACTTAATACCTATTTTATTGATATATGTATGTATGTATTGTATAATATTTCGCAAATCTGTGGAAAAAAGTATGACATGTCGACAAATAAAAAAAACAAAGAAGTATTCCATTAAAAAAAAATGTTAATTAAGCAGCTACTACATTTATATTTCAAGTTTTTCTGGCGGCACATTCTAAAATTTCAGAAAAGAAGGTACCCTCGTATTTTTTTTCCTAGCTCTAAAAATAATAGAGAAAATATACATATAAATGTACAGGGAAAACTTCCTTTGATTTGGGGTTAGCAATCAAAGTCAAACACAAGTAATACTCTTTTTTTACTGCTCAAGCTTTCGAGTCTTTATTGGCTCTTCTTCAGGAACTGTAATGTGAGGTTGATTTTTCTTTTTTTAATATAAAAACTAAACATCATGTGCACTGGACTAAATTTTGTTTGTAATTGTACTTATTATGTGACCCAGTTTTCTTGTATAAAACCTTATTTACTTAATCTACCTATTAAAATTGTTACATGTTACTTTACTAAAATTGTATTTAAAACATTCTATCTAAAATATGTCTAACACAGAAATGGCCATTTGATAACTTTTTTGAATTGTGACACTTAACTTAGACTTTGTGTGTCCCTTAACTTAGACAGTCATCTAATACCTCACTATACACGGTGGAGACTTTAACTGGAATATATTCGCTAGCGGGGTGGTGAATGATTTTTCAAAAAAATTCCCGAGACACGTCAACCTTTAAGTGTATTTACCTACATTTTGCAAGTAATATGAAAAATATAGCCCTTCAGGGGTGGCTGAAACCACCCTCGACATGATTGTTTCAAATTCAACCCTATGGCTTGTGACCCCTCATTGTAAAGCTGGTGGAAAAGAGGAATCCAACGCACTGATCAAATTTAATTTTTAGTATGTTTGTAGGGTTGCATACAATTAAAACGTAATTTTATAGTTTAATTTATTTTTAACGCAACAATTTCGTACTCAAAATGTGTGTTGTTTAGTTTTGGAATGTAAACCTTACTTTTCATATGTTCCCACAAAAAATTCCAAGCAATTTTTTGCCACAACTGATATTTATTATTTTTTGCTAGTGTTTTTACACGGCCGCAAAAAGTAATTTAGTTTGTATGCTGTATTCAGAGTTTGAAACGAAGTGTTATTTCAAATTGGTGAAAATGTCTTATTTAACTGAATCACTAAAAATCGAAATGTTGATGATGATTGGATATGGTGATAGGGCGCGAACTCAATGCGAAGTTGTTCGCTTGTTTCGAGAAACGCATCCTGACTTGCCACCACTAAATCAAGGTACCATTAGTAAAATTGAGGCACAATATCGAGAGATGGGTCATGTCAGGAAAGTACCGAGTAAGAGGCAGGCTGTTGTTGATGACGACACGAAGTTGAATTTGTTGCTTGCTCTAGAAGAAAATCCAATCACACCAGCCCGTCAACTGGCCCGTGATAGTAATCTTAATCACAAAACAGTTTTAAAAATAGTAATTTAAGGATAGTTTTCTCTGACGAGGCTACTTTTACATTAAATGGGCATGTAAATCGTCAAAATTGTCGTTACTGGGCTGAAGAGAACCCCCATTGGATGAGGGAACTTCATACTCAGCGCCCACAGAAAACTAATGTGTGGACCGGAATAATACAAGATAGAATTGTAGGACCATTTTTCTTTGATGACACTCTTAATGGAGCAAGATACTTGCGTTTGCTCCAGCACGAACTAATGCCAATGCTATGTCATTTATTTCCAAACCCCTTAAACCCCAACTTGACCGACGAGAGGTTATGGTTTCAGCAAGATGGGGCCCCACCACACTATGCTGCCATTGTTCGTCAGTATCTGGACAGAATTTTTCCCGGTAGGCCAGTGGCCTTTTATAAATCAATATTGAGTGGCCAGCAAGATCTCCAGATCTTACACCACTGGATTTCTTTTTGTGGGGACATCTTAAAAGTAGGGTTTACATTCAGAAACCCAACAACATATAGCAGATCTGCAGGAAAGGATAAGAGAGGAAATCGGAAAAATAACATCGCAAATGTTGCATAATGTAAGGGACGAAACCTACCACAGACTGGGATGCTGCCAACAAGTGAATGGTGCACATTTTGAACAATTTTCACGTTGAAAATAAATTTAATTTTTAAATTGTTTTATTTGTATGCAACCCTACAAACATACTAAAAATTAAAATTTGATCAGTGCGTTGGATTTCTCTTTCCACCAGCTTTACAATGAGGGGTCACAAGCCATAGGGTTGCATTTGAAAAAATCATGTCGAGGGTGGTTTCAACCACCCCTGGGGCTATATTTTTCATATTACTTGCAAAATGTAGGTAAATACATTTAAAAGTTGACGTATCTCGGGAATTTTTTGAAAAATCATTCATCACCCCGCTAGCGAATATATTCCAGTTAAAGTCTCCACCGTGCATATAAATGTACATGTACATATACATACAAATTTTCTGTAACAGGGACCCAAAGCTAAAGCATAAAAGGGACTTCAGGCAAGGACTTACTATTCAATTGTCCCTTACAGTGAGTTATAGTAAATTAGTAGATATCTCAATATCTTTTTTATTTAAATTATATTAAATAGTTATATCTCTTTTAATGTGAAATAACTAAATGAATGGAAATAATAAGTTATTTCGTGGAAAATAGTATCGCCCAACTACAGAAAGCAATATGTGAAAAAAGGAGGTGTTCAGAATTTATTGCACAATAGAAATAAATACATTACGTAATAATCACAAGATCTAGTTTCGGTTACTAGTTTTGTTTTACCCAGGAGAGATTTTGATTAAAAGTCTTCTATTGGTTTTGTGTTCTATGTACATAAAAAATTAGAGGTTGTGGATTACTGACCAGATATGTAAGCGCTGGCGACTGACAATAATTTGGGATAGTTGGTGATAGTTGTAAAAGGAAAAGTATACACAATTGAATCGAGTAGATTAGACACTGAGTTATAAACTTATGGCAACGAGCTGTTAAAGTTGAATTCAATGATAGGTGGTTGTATTTTTTGTGATGTTATATTTTTGTTTATCTTTTAGAATTAGACTTTTCCAGATTTTCCAGGCATAACATTAAAAAAATCTCTTGTCACTGTTAAGAATAATTCATTATACTACAAATTTATCTTAATCGGACAGTTTTTTGTTTAGGAACGGGTATACATCCTACTTACGATTTAAAAGTAATTTATTTTGTTAGTAGTGAAAAAATACCTAGATATACATAAATTCGATGACTTTCTTTCTTTCTACGATAATTCTGTAGTTTCCTAATGAAATCCATGCTTGATTTCTTTCAGTGTTGAAATTCTGTGTATATATGAGGATTAAATAATTTCATGATCTTTCCATGCAATTTCTATATCATTTAAATTAATTTAACAAACCCACAAAAATTAGAAAGTATACGAGATGTCATATTTTGCGAATTATCCGTACATTAAGTATTTTTCTTGACAATGACCAATTAAGTATTTTCCGAACATCTTCTGAATGATGAAAGTACATGCAATAACAATTGTTAACATTTCCACATTAGGAAGTTTCTTCATGACTTTTTATTGACTTATTACAGGTTTACGTCTCGCTACAGCCACGTGCGTTGTCAGGAATGTATTATTATTATACATATAGCATCTCAAATGTATGTATATATGTATGTATGTATGTATGTATTAGTGAACCTTTCATTCACAGACCTACCATTGCATGGTTGAAGAATGCTGGCTGTAATTTGTCGGTAAGTACAATCCATCTGTAATTATTAGGTACTGATAATTAGTTATTAATCGCTAGAATGGAACAACATTAGTACCTATATTAGTATCTTTATAGATTCAGGCCGTCCATAAATCGGTACAAAAAAATGCTTATGGCCGCTGAATTAATACCTAATTGGTCGACGGTCATTGTCCTGTGACCTTTGCTAACGGTTCTACTCCACTATTATCTACTCATTCATTAATTACGCTAAACATATCTATGAAAATACTGTTAGATAAATGAGTACAGACGTACTTAATATAACATGTCTATAAAGATAGAAGAGCAATTGTTGCAGAGCACATATGTATGATATGGAAAATTAAAGGCTCAATTAAGGCTAATTAAGTGCCCTATTGCTAAATTAAATGCTCCCAAATTTTTCGCGAAAATGCATGTTCTGCTGACCTAACGTTAAGATAGCAGAGCAATAGCATATTATTACGAATATATGTAATTAAAGAAATGAAAATAATCTCAAATTAAAAGGCTCGTTAAAGGCTCTTAAAAAAACGGAAGAAAATTTATTAACTTTTTTTTTCGGCCGCTCTGCTGGCTTAATGATTATACAGCAGAACAGGGGGCATAACTCGGTCTCCCATTGGTTCGCGCCAATAACTTGCACGTCGAAATTTAAGGCTCATTAAAGGCTCAATAAGTGCCCTATTGCAAAATTAAATGCTCGCCATTTTTTCGCAAAAAATTAGGTTTTAATTTCGAAATTCGTAGGAAGCTAGACGAGGGCATAGAATAAAAAAGTTATGGATTAGAGAGCGATAATTGGGCGCTTTAATCAAAAGGCTATTTATAGGCTCTTGGAAAATACGAAAAAATAATGATTATCTTCATTTTCTTTTTTGTTTTTCGGCCGCTCTGCTGGCTTAATGATTAAACAGCAGAACAGGTGGCATAACTCGGTTTCCCATTGGTTCCGGACAATGTCTTGCACGTCGAAATTTAAGGCTCATTAAAGGCTCAATAAATGCCTCATTGCGAAATTAAATGCTCGACATGTTTTCGCAAAAATTCAGGTTTTAATTTCGAAATTCGTAGGAAGCTAGACGAGGGCATAGAATATAAGTTATGGATTAAAGAGCGATAATTGGGCGCTTTAATTAAAAGGCTATTTAAAGGCTCTTGGAAAATAAGAAAAAATAATGATTATCTTCATTTTAGTTTTGTTTTTCGGCCGTTCTGCTGGCTTAATGATTAAACAGCAGAACAGGGGGCATAACTCGGCCTCCCATTGGTTCCTGACAATATCTTGCACGTCGAAATTGAAGGCTCATTAAAGGCTCATTCAATGCCTCATTGTGTCGCAACTGGGTCGTAAATGTTTGGAAAAAATTCAACCTATCTACTTGTAGTTGCATTTATTGCATTTCACATACATCAAAAATCGGTAGAAAATAAAATTACTAACTAAATTACAATTACTAATTTTTTTCTCTCAGTGTAAAGAGCCTTGAATTCTCTGCGTACATGGAGAAAAAAGTGATGGTGAAAATTACTATACCATTTAGTAACGCAATTACAGCTTTTAGTTCCTGAAAGTATTTAGTACACGGAGAAAAATGATGTTCGAAAAATTGCAACATTTTGTGGGAATCTTGGGACAAAACGTGATTTAATTAGTATTTCAGACATAAGCTGAAAAAGTGCAAAATATGCAAATTTAGTTCATTTTTACGATATCATGTTGCACTTTTTCATGTTTTATGTCTGAAATACTATTTAAATCATGTTTTGTCCCAAGATTCCCCCAAAATGTTGCAGTTTTTCGAACATCATTTTTCTCCGTGTATACTTATACAGCAGAGGGGCCGAAAAACAAAAAAAAGAAAATGAAGATAATTATTTTTTTCGTATTTTCCAAGAGCCTTTAAAGAGCCTTTTGATTAAAGCGCCCAATTATCGCTCTTTAATCGATAACTTTTTTATTCTATGCCCTCGTCTAGCTTCCTACGAATTTCGAAATTAAAACCTAAATTTTTGCGAAAAAATGGCGAGCATTTAATTTTGCAATAGGGCACTTATTGAGCCTTTAATGAGCCTTAAATTTCGACGTGCAAGTCATTGGCGCGAACCAATGGGAGACCGAGTTATGCCCCTGTTCTGCTGTTTAATCATTAAGCCAGCAGAGCGGCCGAAAAAACAAAAAAAAACGAAGATAATCATTATTTTTTCGTATTTTCCAAGAGCCTTTAAATAGCCTTTTGATTAAAGCGCCCAATTATCGCTCTTTAATCCGTAACTTTTTTATTCTATGCCTTCGTCTAGCTTCCTACGAATTTCGAAATTAAAACCTAAATTTTTGCGAAAAAATGGCGAGCATTTAATTTTGCAATAGGGCACTTATTGAGCCTTTTAATGAGCCTTAAATTTCGAGGTGCAAGTCATTGGCGCGAACCAATGGGAGACCGAGTTATGCCCCCTGTTCTGCTCTTTAATCATTAAGCCAGCAGAGCGGCCGAAAAAAAAGTTAATAAATTTTCTTCCGTTTTTTTAAGAGCCTTTAACGAGCCTTTTAATTTGAGATTATTTTCATTTCTTTAATTACATATATTCGTAATAATATGCTATTGCTCTGCTATCTTAACGTTAGGTCAGCAGAACATGCATTTTCGCGAAAAATTTGGGAGCATTAAATTTAGCAATAGGGCACTTAATTAGCCTTAATTGAGCCTTTAATTTTCCATATCATACATATGTGCTCTGCAACAATTGCTCTTCTATCTTTATAGACATTAATATAACGTGCTTTCAACAAAATTTTACTTCAAACAAGGCTTTGCCAATTCAAATAGCATTCATAGATAGATTCAGGACTAAAATTGTTATTTTGCGATCTGGCGTTTGCGTCTTATATGTTGTCGGAACAAAATCAGAAGAATTAATTCTAATTAATATTTTTATTTGTTGCTCAAAAGTTGCCAAAGGAAAACAAATATTGCATTTTTTTATTTGATGTTCCGTTAAAGGAATATTGGGTGAAAAGTTTAAAAAATGTAGAATTGTGATGTTTTCAAAAAATCGTGAATAACTGAAAATATTAGATCCTTTTCAAAGTTCTTCAGGGAAATCTTCAGAGTAACTATCTGACAAACTGAGCCATTTTGGAAAAAAATGACATGAAAAATTTCCAAAAGTTAAACCAAAATTATCATAAAAACTCAAAAAAATCCTGTGTGCCGCACATAACTCGATGGATTTTATTAAAATTTCATGAACAATGATTTTTACAAAAACTGTAGTAAGAACGGTAGAGTATTGAATTTGTATGATGTTTTGGGTTCAACTTATTCAATAAGAAAGTTTTCATGTCGAGAAAAATGTTTCCAAAATTTGTTTGGGAGAATGGACAAAAAACATTTTTTTTTAAATATCGCAATTGTACATTTTTTAAGATATCTTTTATCAACCTTCAAAAAGAGGGTGTACGAATACTTTTGTGGTTTACTGTATACAACGTAATGTGTATGTAACAACGAAATCATATATAGCAATGATGTAAAAGTTTGTTGTCCTTATATTATTTGTTGCTCTCACAACATGCAAGTCTCGAATTTGTCTCTCACGAAATAGATTAGAACCAGTAGCCAAGAACTTCCCCGCATGCAGCGAGTATAGGAGTAAACTACAATAATAACATTTGTTACTTTAACTTCATTTTAAAATCCATGTTAAAGCTTCATGTTGAATTGAATTTATTGTTCTTGAGCATCGCAGTTAAAATAATATTCCCTCCAGTAAAAGCATACTGAATATGGAATACAAAAACAAGTCACATCAAAATTATACAACTCCTGAACGTCCCGTATTCGCTTGTAGTATTTTTGTCTAGTTGCTTTAATACCTAATACGTTACCGCCAATAGAAGCAAAGTTTATTTAAAACCACTGCCTAAGGAATCACTATTTCCACATCCAATTTTTCTACATTGAATTAGAATAACTCGCTAAAAACATTAGGATATATTCTTAAAATTGTGATATTAGGTTATTAGAATATACCACGTGGATGTGGAAGTGATAAAGTACTACAATTAAAAAATTACACAGTGGTATATTAACGTAAATCAACATACCTAGTTTTACACAAAATGTTTGACAATTTTTTTTATTTTTGGGTTAAACAGTTTAATAAACGTTGTATATTATTTGAAAATAATATCCTTTCTTTAAAAATGAACGTTCTTCGTTCTTGTCCTCCTGTACTGCCCCTGCCTCTGCCCCTCCCTGATTTCCTGTTGTCTTCCCTTAGTTTTCCTATTGCCTTCTTTCTGTCCTCAATTTGTTCTCCTTTTCTTTCTTCCTCTTACCTTCACCCATCTTTTGTCCTCTTCCTGTCAACATTTGTCTTTTTACTGTCCGTGTCCTGATTCACCTCCTCTTGTCCTTCGTAACGTTACTATCCGCTTAACCTCTTTTAGTCCTCCTTGTTCTCCTCTCATTAACTACTTGTCCTGTTGCACCAAGCACCTTCTTTCATGCAATACTCCATTCTCCTTGTACTTTCACCTCTTTTTGTCCTAACTGTCCTCTTAAACCCATTACCTTCCTTTGCGACATATGAATATCTTCCTTAGTTAAAACTTTAACACGTTAAAATACAACCCCCCGTGCATTCTCCTATCCCATAGAACAACAAATAACACCATCAACCAAATGAAAACAAGTTCATGTTATGCTTGGCCATACCGTCTTCAATCTCCTCACCCTCCTTCCCTATTAAGTTAAAAACCTTCACATTTGTAGACTCTGTTATGTCGGCACGTATCTCAAATTTGAAGTACACATCTTGCTTCGTTTGAAAATTAACAATAATCAAAGAAAATGATATATTAGCTATTTAACCGATTGAGCTCAAAATATAATCACGAGAAAAAATTTAAAAAAAATTAATCAACATCAACATGGTACTCACTGCGTGGATGTGGAAGTAAAAATACAAATAAATATTTATTATTCGTTACTACTAGACATAACGTACACTGACAGACGATTTTTAAACCAAATAAATAATTCAATCTACCTAACAAATCTACAACCGACGAATATAAAAGTAACCTGTGAACACAAAAATCGTTTTACTTGGAATTGGAACCACGGTTAAAACATATTCCATACTTACTTGAATTAAATTTTTTGGATTTATATTCTAACACGTCGACGTTTTAAGTTTAAACAAAAAAAGATAGCTGAGAGAGTTGAACAAGTACACAATGAACAGAGTTCTATAAAAATCTCGTACTATTCTACCGCGCCTTACTACTTCAGGACATGAAGGTCATATCCAAATATCACACTTCAAGAATATAACCTGATTTAGGCGATTGTCTGTCTAATTAAAAGTGGAAAAATTGAATGTGGAAGTAGTGATTCCATTGGCAGCAAGTTTTCATCCTCTTTCTATACATACCGGCATGTCCTATACTCACGTAAAATGTACCCACGGTTTTCGATTTCGTAACGTTATTTATGAAAATTATTAAAGCATGGATGAGTGATATAACATCAAATATATTGTTAACATAATATTAATACTTTGTGTCAGACTAATGTAACTAGGAGTGTACATTATCGGAACAGCAAAGTTTTTTGAATAAAGATGAAAACTAGTTATTCTAATTCAAGCTATTACAATTTTGTTTTTACTTTTTGACTATTGCAAACAAAAATGGTAACACACTTAATATGTGTAGATAGAGTAGATAATATGTTAAAGATTACAGAACGAGTCAGAACGTTACAAATACGACAAATTTTCTCATTATGTTTCTAGCAAACTCTCAAGCCAGTTATTGTTTAAAAATATATACAGCCATAGATCTAATCTAATCCATCAGAATTTCACCCGTGTTTTCTAATGATTGACGGTGGGTTAGGCCTCAGTTCCACGCCATAATCCATCATCCGATCAATTTGTTGTTGAATAAATAAATGGATGGAAACGTTCATTTATTATATCCGAAAGTCTATAAACCCGCTAGAGAAAACAGTGTATTTTTTTTGTCTACTTCTTGCATAAAATAATTCATTTCACATTGTGCAAAGTGAAATTAAACACATACGTGCGTGTGGGTTTTGCAATGTAAAATTGCTCATGGCAAATGACATAGATTCGTAATTTTTAATTATATCAAGAGTAAAAGCTAGATAAAAAGAAACGAGACTCGTGCTTTTTTATTTCTTCAACCCGGCCTTAACAAAAATATACCTACATACGTAGGTATTGCCCAAAGAAATTTTACGTACCCAAAAGAAATACTGCCGTTGTAAATTTCTGCAGTTGTTTTTATGATGGCACTCCAAATGTTGTTCTTTCTCCATACAAATTATGTCACAATATATTGTTGTGATTGAAATCTTAATCATTATGTAGGTTCGGTAAATAAACTAGTCTATGATTTTTGTGCAGTGAAACTTCTAAAATATGGTGGGGTACACAAACGGAGGGAATCAATGCCATCCGTAAAAAAATCAAGGAAAAAGATTCGAGAAAAACATTATTCATATATCAAATATCAATCATTTTTTTCCCGAAAACTATAAATTTATGTAAGAATGTCTCAAGAACAAAATTGTCTTGATGAATACTTTCAAATTTTTTTCAGGGTCTTTAAAGACGATTTTTGATTGTTTCAAAAATCACGAAATCGAAATTTCCAAAAGTGTCATTTATAAAATCTAAAAAAATTGAGAGTATTTCTCGAGCGATTCTAAGACATTTTTATTCTTAGAACGTTTTTTTAGTCCGCAGTTTTTGAGAAAAAAATATATGGGATTTATAAAGAAAATTTTTTCGGCCCCCATTTTGTTTTACCAAAATTTTTTAAGATAAAATAAAGCCATTTATTTTAAGTTTAAGCTCGAGGGTGCATTTTTTTCTGGTATAGAACCCGGGGATTACCTATTTCATAAAAATCGTCGGAATGGACCTGATCGAATTTGTTTTCAGTACTTACCGTAGTTTTTTTATTTTACATTGAAAATAAGCTGGGCATTAAAAAATCAGGGCATTTAAGCCTTAACGGGTTAACATAAAACGGTTAGTCCTCTTTTGTTAATTGGTAATACGAGTAGTCGCACATTAAAAATGTATTCTACAAACATTCAGTTTAGTTCTTTTGTACAGTTTAGTTATGTAATCGCATGGAATCATTTTATTCACGGAATCTAATAAACCTTAATAAACGGTTGTAAACCCTTACTTCGAGGTACCTATGTATAGAAAATAATTCCCCCAAATTATTGACTACCTCTAGGTAGGTATAAGTTTAAACACAACATTTCTGACGAGGCAAGTAAAATTTATAAACCCTTAACCCTGCTTTTAACTGGGTATAGAACGCAATCTTGTGTCAAATGTATACATAGGATTTTCACCACGAGTTTAAGTATGGACCAATTTTATTAAGCCGTTACAGGAGCCATTACTCGATTATATGCTTAACAGAAGAAATATGATTAATAATATTTAAAAACAAGCTAAAAGAATAAAAGTAAATACAAGAAAAATCCATTCTTAGGACACCTAAATATGATTGTCTTTGAATTTTATTTTTATTTTACACAACAAGCCAACCCAACTAGCAATTTAATGCCGATAACAGGGTTACACAATAGATTAAAAATAATTATTATGCTAATTGCTTATTACTTATTACTGCCTAATAAAGTATTATAAGTAGGTATACCTACATAAATCTAACCTAAACTACAACAAATTATAAGTAACTAATATTAAATTAATTACAATATAATACAACATACGAACATCCACGTAACATACAGGGTGTTAGAAAGGTACTGGAACAGCAGAATAACTCGCCAGGAATGCATTTTTGGAAAAAATGTTTTGTATAAAAAGTTTTAGGATTTTTCCCCGGCCATCCATTGGTGACCTTGAATTTGACTTTGAACATGACCTTCAAGGTTATTTAAAGGTCAAGGTCGTTTTTTCAAATAAAAACGCCTATTTTTGACCCAGGATCGAAAAGAGCAGAAAAAAATACAGTTGTATACGACCTTGATTACCCTCATTTCAAATTGTGGAGGTGACCACCCTCGTTGTCAATTTTGTACGTTTGACTTTGGAGTGACCTTCTGATGAGAAGATGATTAGTTGTCTCGATTTTTTTCCATTCTTCATTTTCGGGCTCAAGAATATGCAGTTCCACATTCGAGGTTATCAATGGATAACCATAACCATAACCTTTTGTGACATTGCCTCTCTTGTTTACGAAGAATCATTTTCCCACGATATTATAAGATTGACTTCGGGGTGGTGACCTCCATAATTTGAAATGAGGGTAATCAAGGTCGTATCCGACTTTAATTTTTTCCGCTCTTTTCGATTCCGGGGTCGGTAGAGAATTGTTTAGCCAGTATAACGATAGATTAAGTAAATATCAATATGCATAAAATATAAATTATAGTTTTTTCTGTAACATTCGAAGTATACGTACCTACACTCTGTTCAGTTTATTACTATTGATATAGAGTAAGGATGAAAGATTGTGTCTTCAGCCTAGAAAATGTGATTACACAACATTTATCAATATTCGAGAACAGTATATTTGTTCTACAATATTTATTTAATTTATCAAGATCTTGTAATCTTAGGTAATCCCTTGGAGACGTGATAGATGAGTAGATTTTAAACAGTATTTGGAGTTTAAAAAAATTGAGCCAATGTCGTAAATAAATGAGCAAACAAGAATATATCCCAAACGGGACCTTAGAGGAACCCCCGATGTAACATTTTTGGATCCAGATCTTATTCTATTCGCCACCATGCGCGGAATTCTACCTTGCAGGGAAGACGATATCCATTTAAACAAGACACCGTGACGACCAAAATTATATAGGATGATTGATCACAATCATTAGATAAAAGTATGAGGGCTTATAGAAGCTTGTGATTTTGGAAAATTTGAATTCAAGCTAATAAGCCTATAACAAACTTGATGAAAATATTTTCAAGATAGCTGCACTTCCGATTATACAGGAATTCACTGCCTACTTCCTTATTTTAAATTGAATGGTGCCTTTTCTATTGCAAATTTCGATTCTACACATCATTTCAGGTTGACTTTCTTGAGGTTTCCCTATATCTATATTTTGCCGTTTTTGCGTTATTTCGGGTTTTTCTGAAATTTTGATCATTGGCACTATAATATTTTAAATCATCTGTAGCTGTCATTTTAGAGAATATATTATCGGTGTTGTCACTGTGATTAGTAGAATCATTAAGCCTTGCAACGGTGCTTTTATTATTGCTCAATTATCTACAGTGTGTTTAAAATAGACCTTCCATTTAGCACAACTTAAAACCATAGAAACTCGACTTTGTTAAATACAATGCCAGATATTTTACTTTACACCTTGATGTAGAATTAAATTCGGCGTCGATCTGTATTACCATTCCCTATACCGGGTGTCTCAGTTGTATTGTTCCAATGGCATATCTCCGTTAGTTAATAAGATATAAATTTGAAATTCGGGGCATCTAATTGACACCTAAAGCTCTTTACATAGAGCGTAACATTAATTTTCTGCCACTTCCGGTTTAACCGGAAACGACCCTAACTTTCTTATTTCAAATGACACCCTGTATATTTTTCTCAAAATTTGAATTCTACGCAAAATTCCTTTCCAATGGTGTATTACACCTTGTATTTTGGATTTAAGAAAGGAAGCAAAATCGAATTTTAAAGATTTTAAAAAATTATGGAAATAAATCGATCAACCCAAGGACACTGAAGCAAGCTTTGAAAATATTTGAATAATTGTTAACCGTTTGATTTTGACGGATTATAAAGTTATTAATTTGTATTAAAACTTAAAATTATTGCTTCGAACAAAAGTAGGATTAATAATGAATAACGACAATTTTTCAAATGTAGAAAAGTTAGATATGATCCTAAATGGGGAATGTAGGAAAAATAATCGTGACGCGTTACGTGTTTATGGAGAGAGATATCCTGACAGACGTATGCCAAGTGATATGTATTTTACCCGTTTGGCTTCAAATTTAGCAACATGTGGGACATTCTCAAAAAAACAAACTGTTTTTAAAAGAAAGACTGCTACTGACGAAGAGCATATTGTTGGTGTTTTGGGAAGTGTGTTTAATGATCCACATATTTCAATTCGACAAATTGAATCAGAATGCGATATTTCTCGTTCTTCTATTCAGCGAATCCTAAAATCCGCCAAAATACGACCTTTTAAAATCCATCTGCATCAAGGATTAGAACCAGATTATGAGAGAAGAATGGCATTTCTTGCATGACTAGCGACTGCTCATGGAGGTGGAATATTAGCTCAATATTATGCACAGATGAAAACCGTTTTCATAATAATGGAACTATAAATCGGCACAATTGTCATTATTGGTCTGAGGATAATCCTCATTGGATGAGATTTTCAAAGAATTTGGGGAATTAATGTGTGGTGTGCCATGATCGATGGGTACATTATTGGACCAAAGTTTTATGGAGGAATATTAACTGGTGAGGTAACATATACTTAGAATTCCTTCAGGGCGAATTTTTAGATTTTATTGAAAATTGTCCACTGGAGATTTTACGTATCAACATGCATTTTCAACAAGATGGAGCACCCCCTCACAATTCTAGAGGTGTAAATGATTATTTAAATCAATTTTTTCCAAATAAGTGGATCGGAACCCATGGACCAATAAGATGACCTCCAAGATCACCCGACTTAACGCCGATGGATTATTTTCTCTGGGGGTTTTTAAAGGATAAAGCATACCAGACGCCCTTTACAGATTTAGAAGACTTAAAAAATAGAATTTTCTTTAGCATAATTTCTGGTGCTCATGGTTATTGTGTCAATTAGATATTCGTAAGTCACGTTCTCGTAAAAATAAAATTAGTGTCGTAATATTTCCTTGTAATTTATTTCACATACCTATTTTTCTATTATTTGACTCTCAACAAAATATTTGTAAATCACCCTTATCCATGTAACTATTCTTTTTGACAGAGATCTTAAGCATGCATATCTTGAAAAGTGTATCTTAGCAAATTCATAATTTTAATCCAAAGCAAAGCACATTATTTTCATTTTCGGCACAATCGATTTTAAAATCTTTAAAATTCGATTTTACTTCCTTTCTCAAATCCAAAATACAAAGTGTGATACATCATTGGAAAGGGAATTTTGCGTAGAATTCAAATTTTGAGAAAAATATACAGGGTGTCATTTGAAATAAGAAAGTTATAGTCGTTTCCGGTTAAACCGGAAGTGGCAGAATATTAATATTAGGCTCTATGTAAAGAGCTTTAGGTGTAAATTAGATGCTCCGAATTTCAAATTTATATCCTATTAACTAACGGAGACATGCCATTGGAACAATACAACTGAGACACCCGGTATATAGCTTTAATAGTTTTTTAGTATCAGCTAATTTATAAAATCAAATCTCAAATATCTTGGTCTGGGTTCTTAATAACAAAAGTTCGTACATTTCTGGGTTTTTTAAAAATTTTCTAGCGTTTATGAGCTTTACTTTTTTCTTTTATTGGTCTTATGGTACCTTTCGAGAACCATGGTTAACTTTTTTATTCTTATATTGTTCAATATAACTGAATTTAGCTTACTATAAAAAGTTACAGATTCATTTACCGATAGATTTATCATGTTGCTTTCCTATTCAATGTTACAAAGAATGTTATTAACTGTTACATAATCTGTAGAGCGAAAATTATATTTTCGAGAATCTTTCTTTTTCGTATTATGTTTATCTTATCACCTTCCACAAAAATGGTAATGCTTACGACCTTATGGTGTGAATCTTGATGATGGTTGCATTAAAATCATGATTTTCTTCACGTGATCAAGTTATGCCTGGGACATTGTAATCACCTAATATTAAGAATACATCATCCGACTGGTTTAATACAATTTTAGACACGCTATTAAGGTGCGACCTTAATAAGTTGTCGATAGACGCGTGCGGTGGTACATAAACACAACACACGTGAAGCAGTTTGTTGTTTTCTAAAGACGCCGACAACCCAAAATTTTTCACACATACCTTGATATGACCAGCTTTCCCAGAAAACAGAATATACAGAATTTCTGACCGCCACAAAAACACCACCTCTGTCTAGTTTACCGAGTGGAGAGTGCGTACCTGAGGGTTCCTAGCCTTTCTATAAATATTGAAGGAACTGAAATCTAAAATTTCAGCATCATTTATATCCGGCCTTAACCAGGACTTTTATGACACAAATTATATCGGTCCATAACGCATACAGCTATGTAATACGCATAATTAACGTGAAGAAAAGATATAGCTACAATGTACTTGTAAATGTACATAGGTTCTCCAGTCGCGTTCATATGGAATATTTTACCATTACGAGACTAAGTAGTAATTGTAATTCTTGTTCTTCTTGCATATTTCCCGCATTTTCCTAATATGTTCACGCATAAATTCCATAAATATTAATTTTTTTTTTTAGATAAACGCTCGGAGACGTCAATTAAATTTGTCATTTGCCGATATTTTGACGTACTTCATTTGTTTTTTTATTGACAACTATCAAATATATGACGTCATCGATATGTTTTTTAAATGATAACATATGGCTTGTGATACATCATTTGAAAGCTTTTATTTCACGCAGTATGCTCCTAAATTTTGGCTCGATTCTATCAAGTCATTTTAAAATGGTAACCGTTAAAATGTTAAAATTCGACAAAAAACGAAGGAAGAGTATTTAAAAAATCACTTATTACTTTAAAATACACTCTCAACAGTTATCCAGAATTCCAGAAATTAAAAATAAATAATATAAAGCGCATTCTTACATATTTTTATTTAACCCATTTATTAAATATAAAACCACCTATCCCAATCTGGACTTTAATAAATATTCAAACTGTGTCCCGTCGATTTCTTGACAGTAACCAAGCTGCGATTCAAATTCTTCAACCATGTACGTATCACTCCAGCGAGTATTTTTTTAATTTCGTATCTTATTCTATTTTTTAAGTCATCTATACTAGTACGCTTATTTACATACACGCTATGTTTTAAATAACCCCAAAAAAAATCCATGGGGGTTAGGTTAGGCGACCTAGGAGGAAACTCGAATTTACCCTTTCGCCCAATCCATCGACCCGGAAATACTTTAAATTTAAATAATTAAGAATGCGCTTGATATTATTTATTCTCAATTTCTGTAATTCTGGATAAATGTTAGAGTGTCTTATGTCCATTAGCCAAGCAAATAGCTGTAGAACCTCTTGTGTCTGAGTGATTTTTTAAATAAACTCCTTCGTTTATCAAATTTTAACTTTTGATTGGTCGCGTTTTAAAATGGCTTGATATAATCACGCCAAAACTTAGAAGCATACTGTGCGAAATAAGAGCTTTCAAAATAAATGATGTATCACAAGTCATATATTGTCATTAAAAAAGATATGGATGACATATATCTTTGACAGCTATCAATAGAAAAACACATGAAGTAGTCAAAATGTCGGCAAATAAATATTTATTGAGTTCTTTTAAAAATTCTTTAATGGTTTTAGCCTCTGACCTACCTCTGAAGTATACGCGTTTGTATAAATCTTGTCTTTACCTCAGTTCGTACCTTTATTCTTAAGGTGCGTATTCATTTGCAACAGAATGCCCCGAACGAACCAAACGCGCCGCGCATGCTGAACAGATTGCAACAAACATTTTGCGCGGACAATTCGGGCTGTTTGGAGTGTTTGCGGTATTTGCTGCGTTCCCACCAGTGTTGTTTGTGTGTTCGTCGACATGGATGCTGATGATGTAATAGTAGCCGCTGGTGCTTTTTTAATTATATATGCGTTAACGAGCGTTAAAAAGAAGAGAAAAGAACGAAAAATGTGGGCAGGACGCATTTTTTTGAGACGTAAAAATATTCCATAGACTCAGTGACCGGGATTATATGCATATGAAAAAATTTACGAGGATGGCTGCAGAAGACTTTTGAGAATCTAATATGTCTAGTAGGTCCTAGAAGAGCCAAGAAAGACACTTCATTTTGAATGGCAATTCCTGTTCAAGATCGTTTCCTATAGATTTTTCCCCTTGGCTTTTTCCTTCTAAAACTTGAAAGAAGACTTTCCATTTTTTTTTAACATCATTTGGGGCGCATCCCATATTTTGTAGGATCCATTATATAGGTTGCCTTTCAAACTGGTCAATTAGTTCTAGGCATTTTTTCCTGCTCCAGTCCATTTTCTTCGACAAATTACTTTTCCGCCAAGAACGGAACGCCACAAACACAGCAAACGCACCAAACGTCCGTATCCACTGAGCACCAGCGAAAGAATAATTCCCTTTGCGCAAATCTCGTTTACCGACAAACCTCGGAAAATGTTCGGCGAATTTTGTTCTGTTTGGCGCAAGGTACTGACTAGACAAATTTGTTATAGCGCGCGCGGCGCGTTTGGTTCGTTCGGAGCATTCTATTGCAAATGAATACGCATCTTCCAGAATACTAACTATATTGTGTAGGTATGCAAATTTCACGGATCACATTTAGCAACTTGATAAATGTTGGCTTGTGTAACAACTACCTAATGGTCGTTATACCTTATGTTTAAAATAGTATCACGGACTTTCCAGGTAATTTCATGGCCTGTAGTGTACTAACTATGTAGGCAGGCACATTGCAAAAAGCTGACGTTCCCCATGTTATACGTATTCTAGTAACGGCTACATTTTCGTTAACCCTGTAGGCAGGGCACCACCAAATGTGACAGAAAGTAGGACGCCGTCCCACAGACCTTATTATTATTTTTTTTTAATAAATAGTATTACTTTTTTAAGAAAGAACATTAATATGTGCCAGAATATAACTTTATTCGTAACTGAAAAAGAAAACATATGTATTCAGTAATAAGAAAAACATAGAAAATATATTCTTAAAACATACTGCAAGAAATTCAAGGTCTCTATAAATAAATACAAAAAAGGAAAAAATAGGATTTTACTTTATTAACTCAGAATAACGTTTAACATTAATTTTCATCGGTTGTTGCCAATTTCTGTGCACTGCGGACACCAAGCTATGAGATGGTGTAAACATAGGAATTTTTGGCATTTTTGGCAATGAAATCTTGTTTTTGAACCTTTTGGGCAATAGTAGCATCGTTTTCTTGTTCCAGGGAGAATTATTTTGTGTTCTTGGCTTGATAATGTGCCAGCAACTTCTTGCCTTCTCTCTCGAACAGATGGAGGCATTGTCTAACATTTCGTTTGTGAAATAGAGACCAGCATTCCAGAGGAGATTTGGCGTTTTTCCATATTTGTTTACACCTGGCAAATGAACAATTAAATTTTCTTTTCTAGTTCGTACTGTTTTTGTAGAGCAATGTTTCTTCCATCGGGTGATTCCATCTTTACCAACAAAAGTGGGAACAGCAAAAGTCTTGGTATATTTTTGGGGGAATATTTTCCTGGTCCCTTTGAGCATCATTGCAGTCTTGCTATGATTCACTATCAGTATCTCTTGATTCTATAACCTCTTGTTCGGAAGTTAATTCTTCTTCACCATCATCGAACTCTTCTTCTGACTGTACTTCATCCCAAAGCCGAAGAAGTCTTTCTTGTTTTTTCTCATAGCTCATCTTCTAAAACATAATGAAAACTGAAATTCTAAAGGAGTCTGTAATTGGGTAGTTAAAATACTTCACTGAACCATTGCACTTATTATTGAAAAAATATATAGAAAAAGAAAAACATCAACTTACCAAGAACAAAATAAAATGACCCTTGTGAAAATTAATGGTGTGAGTCGTGGCGCCGGGCCTAGCAGACTATTTGGGTTACAATTTTTTTAAGACTACACTTCTATTTACGATACTTATTGTGCCAGTACTAAAGTCCTATTTAGGAAGATAGATGGGCGCGCAGCTCGTCACGAAAATTTGCCGAAAAACGCCGAACGTTTTGAGAATCGCAAAGTCTCGCAGACCCGTCGCCCCGCATGGAATGGTCTTAAAGGCCGATTTACAGTTCGCAATTTTTCTTGCCAGCAATTTGTATTGCACGCATGCGTATTTGGCTGATTCTCAAAAAAAATCTAGTCATAGTGCATATCTTAATTGACAGATATTATAGTGGTCCCCAACTTTTTTGAGTTTAAAAAGGAGGTAAAGCGGTTCAAAATAAAATAAAAAATGAGGAAATGATAGGTCAGTGGGGGATGATTGGACAGTATTTACATATAAAAGAAATGACTTTAAATGCGATTAAAAATAATCAAAAACTTCATAATTCATCAATCAACTATTTTTATTAGAAACTATAATTATTGAGAGCTATAATAATCTAAATCGCATAATTTCAATACTTTATTAAATCTCATGATCTGATTATGCCCTAAACATATTATGAACTAATATATATTTCCAATATTTATATATATCCATTATATTAAATTATTATATTCCTACTTATATTTTTTAAAATATCAAAAACTTCGTGTTCGTGCAATTTCTATAATTACTGCGGCTATCTGCAATTTTACATGTTGCCAACTGTTTGACATAACCTCAACGGTCAACGTGATGTGCCATCGTTTGTATTTGTTTTGTGATATCTAAAATTTCTGAATTTTGTGGTTTTCTGAATTTTCCCTCACTGAGATGGATTTAATCATGTCTATTTTGTTTGTTTAAAATGTTTGTTTGTTTAAAACCTTTTTGTAGCAAATGAGTTTATCAGTTATATTTTGGTAACAGTGGCTGACAAATAAAATTAGCAATGAAAATTGCAAACTGTTAAATAACACCGAAATTTCTTGCGCAATAAAAATTGGTGCAATATAAATTGCCGTCAGAAAAATTGCAAACTATAAAGCGGCCTTAAGAATCATATAAAATGTGCCGATTAAAATTTTAATTTTTAAACCAATAACACATTATTTAATAAAAAAAAAAAGAACAATAAAACGGAAAGCAAAGTCAAATTGCTTTTATTTGAACTTGGTAGAGCCCCATTAGGTAGGTACCTAACAGAATGGGGTACCTACCTAGGAACAGGGGAAAATTATTTAAAAAGGACCTATGCGGACTTATTACAAGGAAATAAATTTCATATCAAATGGAAATGAAAATTAAAATCAACTTTAAATATGTTGGACACGTAGGTAGGCAAAAGCCGACCAAAAATCCATACGACCTTATTAGTTACATTATAGTAACCGTCATAAAGTTGGCAGAAAATGGGAAAATAAATTAATTTTAATCTTTAAATTTAGATATTTTCGTACCACGTATTAGTTTTAGTTTACTGAATGTTTTCAATGCCAGAAGATACATTCTATTTTTTTTTAGTTTCCGCAAAAATGATTTTTTCAGGGTTTACTGGTAAAAACGTCAAATATTAGTAAATATAAAAACAAAATAACAGGTTAACTGGGTATTCCGAAGTTTACTTTTATAGTTTTTATGAATTATCAAAAAGTGCCCCTGTTACATGTTTTTTACGTTTTTTTGTGCAAAGTGCTTTTTAAGAAAAATATAATTAAAATAAGACAAAGTTAATTTCCTCATTAATTTCTATTTGAAAGGCTTATCAAAACTCTAAAATTGCCCTGCTCGTTGATGAATTTCTTTAATACAAACTCAAATAAATATTTTGCTACAGTTATCTAAAGCGGAAGCGTTTTCTTTATTCAAACACCCTGCTACCAAAAACGTGAAAATTACGTAAAGGCGGATCTACATCAATAAAAAATTGCGTTGTGTGTTGTATTTTGAAATTCAGCCAAAATATAATAATTCAGCAAATTTTTATTTACCACGTAAATATTTATCAAGACGGAAACCACTTAGGAAATATTCATTTTACAGTTGCGATTTTATTATTTTAATTTTTTTGTACGTTTTCAACACGGGTATTGTTATTATTATTATTATATACGGGGTAGGTGCAAGCTCTGTGCACTTAAGCTGATGCTTATTGTGCCCCCACAGGCTCTTCATTCCAATAGTCCCGTTTCCTTAAGACATTTAAGGACAGTTTCCAATGGAGCGTCTGTTAATTACCTCCGAGGTTACCTCTTTTGGTTCTATTGTTGTGGTCCCAGAGTTCAAATGCCTAACAGCTACCAATATTGGGCATTTGCATAATATGTGGAAGGGGGTTTCTTCCTCCTCTCCACACATCCTACAATTGGACCCCATTTAAGAGTGACACCGTTCCGCTAGTTGTATTAGCGAATCCATACAGTCTGACTAACTGGGAATGAATGTATTTCTACGGCGTCCCGGGTTTTAAGTGCTGCTTTGGCTATCGGTGACATTCGGGAATCTCTTATTTGTATAAGACCTCCTAATAATTTCCTGTACACAAGTGGATATTGCAGTTATTTCTGCCTGAAATACGGTTGCTGACTTCCCCAGGTTTATGCCAATTTCACACCCTTGGTCTCTGTTGGTTGCACCGGCGCCAGTGCTTTGTTCAGATTGAGACCCATATGTGTACCAGATGGTTCCGTTCTGCTGAGCTGGCATGTGTCTGTTGTCTTCTTCTCCCTCATTCGGTATAATCACCCGATAATGTTTCTGGTAGACTTACAACTCGGCCGATTTTGTTCGACCGCATGTTTAACATGCGGTTTTGCTTTAATTCTTTGAATATCTCAGTATGAAATCCCCTCCTCGTAGTAGTTACTCCATACCCGGAAATTTACAGTCTGTATGCTGCTGCCAGATCCTCCGCCTCCAACAGAATGTGTAGAGGCGGAAGGCACAGAATTGCTTCCATTGCTGAAGTGGGCGTTGTTTGCATGTCTCCTGTTATTCCAACGCAGGCAAATCTTTGCAGCTTGCCTAGTTTTGTTATGTCACCTTTTTTTCTAGTTTTTTACCACCAGAGCAGGGAGCCATACATTACCATGGGAATTTTTACTTTGGAATATATCCAAACTGTCATTGCTGGTTTTAATCCCCGCGTATTACCAATCATACGTTTGTAAACCCATATGGCCCGAATGGCCTTGTTGGTAGTCAATTCCAAGTGAGCACCACAGTTTAGCTTAGTATCTAATACTAGTCCCAAGTACTTAACCTCGTTGCTCAGTTGGAATTCATTTCCCCACAAATGAAGTCGCTTCAGATCTTGCAGGTTCCTTCTTTTTGTGAAGGCAACTAAGCTTCTTTTCGTGTTATCTTCGTGGGGTTAACACTTAGCCCCTCTTTTGTGCACTAGAGCCCGTTGCACGAGGGCCCGTTGTATGAGATCGAATATCACCCCTGCAAATCTTCCGCTATCCCCCTGTTTATATTGCCAATTGAGCTTGCTATTGTCCTGTCTCTAATCATACAGCTGATCCAGTCTAAGATAGACTGTCCAACACCTCGATTTTCGACAACTCTTTTAATTGAGGTGAAAGAGGTATTGTCAGATGCACCCTCAATATCCAGAAAGGTACCAAGTGCAATGTCGCTTTACGCAGCAGTCATACCAGTCGAAGAAAAATTAGAATATCTGAAGCCTGGAACGGTAAACGGTTACCACACGAACGATTATTTATTTAATTACTCATTTAAATGGATAAATTCAAAAATAAAATTTTACTACGTACACCTATATACAATATATGTATTAGACATTTTATTATATCAAACAGTAAATAAAATGTTAAATGCAAGCAAAAGAACTTTTATACCGTGTGTGTAAAGCCGACATCGGCCAGTCATGAAAAAAAGACAAACAGAAATGAGACGACAGATAAGAAGCAACCGCACATGCATCGAATGTAGTGAGGGAATAAGACCGGCACAAAACATATAGGAAGACCGGCCTCACCACCTATGCTTGTTGTTAGAACGAGAAGTGTAACCTTTGTCCTTTTTCACAACTGGCCGATGTCGGCTTTACACAAACTGTATACTAGACGTTTTAATTCGAGGGGCAAACCGCGGTGGATGTATGGTGTACACGGTCATGGATGTCAGTAGATGTCAGTGGATATCAGTGGATATCAGTGGATGTCAGTGTGCCACGTAGTTCTTAAAAAGTGAAACCACCTTTCCCCCCCCCCCTCCCCCTTTTTACCCCGGGAGGGTTTCGGAGCCCCCCTTGGAAAACCCGCCCTTTGTTTTAATGAAAGAAACCCCAATTAAAAAAAAAAAAATAAACAAAAATTTGGGAAAAAACAAAAACCCCCTTTTTTTTTTCCCCCCCCCCCCCCCCCCCCCCCCTAAAATTTTTAAAAAAAAACCCCCCCCGCTTTGGGTCCGCCCCCCCCCCAAGATTATACAAAAAAAAAAAAAAAAAATGTTTTCCCCCCCCCCCCCCCCCCCCCCCCCCCCGCTTGGGCCCCCCCCCCCCCCCCCCCCCCCCCCTTTTTTTAAAAAATTTTTCCAAAAAATTTCCCCCCCCCCCCTCCCCCCCCCCCCCCCCCGGGCCCCCCCCCCCCCTTTTTATTTGGGGGGGAAAAAAACCCCCCCAACCCCCCCAAAAAAAAAAATTTTGCCCCCCCCCTTTTTTTTTCCCCAACCCTTTTTTTTTTCCCCCCCCCCCCCCCCCCCCCCCCCCCCGGGGGGGGTGGCCCCCCCCCCCCCCCCCCCCCCCCCCCCCGCGCCCCCCCCCCCCCCCCCCCCCCCCCCCCCCCCCCCCCCCCCCCCCCCCCCCCCCCCCCCGGGGGGGGGGGCCCCCCCCCCCCCCCCCCCCCCCCCCCCCCCCCCCCCCCCCCCCCCCCCCCCCCCCCCCCCCCCCCCCCCCCCCCCCCCCCCCCCCCCCCCCCCCCCCCCCCCCCCCCCCCCCCCCCCCCCCCCCCCCCCCCCCCCCCCCCCCCCCCCCCCCCCCCCCGCGCCCCCCCCCCCCCCCCCCCCCCCCCCCCCCCCCCCCCCCCCCCCCCCCCCCCCCCCCCCCCCCCCCCCCCCCCCCCCCCCCCCCCCCCCCCCCCCCCCCCCCCCCCCCCCCCCCCCCCCCCCCCCCCCCCCCCCCCCCCCCCCCCCCCCCCCCCCCCCCCCCCCCCCCCCCCCCCCCCCCCCCCCCCCCCCCCCCCCCCCCCCCCCCCCCCCCCCCCCCCCCCCCCCCCCCCCCCCCCCCCCCCCCCCCCCCCCCCCCCCCCCCCCCCCCCCCCCCCCCTCCCCCCCCCCTTTTTTTGTCCTCCCCCCCCCCCCCCCCCCCCCCCCCCCCCCCCCCCCCCCCCCCCCCCCCCCCCCCCCCCCCCCCCCCCCCCCCCCCCCCCCCCCCCCCCCCCCCCCCCCCCCCCCCCCCCCCCCCCCCCCCCCCCCCCCCCCTCCCTCCCCCCCCCCCCTTTCGCCCTTCCCTTCCCCCCCCGCTCCCGTCCCCGGCCCCCGCGCCCCCCCCCCCCCCCCCCCCCCTTCCCCCCTTTCTCTTTTTTTTTTTTTTTCTCCCCTCCCTCCCCCCCCCCCCCCCCCCCCCCCCCCCCCCCCCCCCCCCCCCCCCCCCCCCCCCCCCCCCCCCCCCCTCCCCCCCCCCCCCCCCCCCCCCCCCCCCCCCCCCCCCCCCCCCCCCCCCCCCCCCCCCCCCCCCCCCCCCCCCCCCCCCCCCCCCCCCCCCCCCCCCCCCCCCCCCCCCCCCCCCCCCCCCCCCCCCCCCCCCCCCCCCCCCCCCCCCCCCCCCCCCCCCCCCCCCCCCCCCCCCCCCCCCCCCCCCCCCCCCCCCCCCCCCCCCCAGTGGATGTCAGTAGACGTTTTAATTAGTCGTTTCAAAAATATTATAGTAAAAAAATATATAAAAGTAAGTAGGTAAAAAATATATACATATCAAAAAATGTAAACAGAGAAAATGATCGAGAACTGTATTATAACTAATTCTCACCACAAAAATAAACAGTACCTACGCTACGCTCCAACTATTGATACGGAATAGAATATGATACGGAATAGAATGCCTCAATATATGACAAGAATCCTTAAAAGTATAAGTAACGAGGTGGAGTTTGCATACTGTTCCAAAGTAACGGTATTTTGGAACGGTATTTTTGTGGAGCGATTAGGCATTAACATTACATGTATTGAACCGTTTGTTCTATCTCTATTACTGGCATTATCCCATCTGGGCCCGGTGATTTACGAGATGATGCAAATTATTACTATCCCATATAATCATCTTGATTTGGTCAACTAGTTTTTGAGCTAGTCTCCAACTCTCCCGTGATCCCCGTGTACTCGGTATATCAAGGTTTGAGTTTCTTTGAGTGGGCTAACCGAGATGTGTGTCTCCAGAAGTAAATCTAGAAACTCCTCCCTGATGTAGTACACCCACCCTATGGTTTTTGCAGTGGTCCCAGTTTTCCCTCGTAGTCCTTCTTCGACATCTTCTGGAGTCTTGCGCCTTCTGAGGTTTTCTCACAGCGCTTCCTCCAGAACTTTTCTTTATTCTTATTCTATTATAAAATAAAGTATATTCTACAAATTAACAGAAACATGTTTCAAAATTAATGGTAATTTATGAAATTTTTGCATTTTTCTTAACTACTGTCATTTTAGCAAATTTTCAGAATTTTAATTTACAAACTTTTCTAGATATCAATACAGGCTCACCATGGTGGGACACCCAGTATAATTTAAAATATAGCTTTAGGTATTTATTATTTGATTTTTAGCTAACGTTTCCTTAATACATCTTAGGAAATTACAGAGAAATTAAATAAATTTTAAGAATTAGGTATGAGATAATAAGTATTGATGAATTATGGGGTAATATTGTGGAATTATTTGTTCGATTATTTGGTAATGTAAGGTACTTAATACGCGAGGTAATATGAGGTAATATTAAGTAATTGTAAATGCAAGCATGGTAGATACCCAGGTAGATAACCAAAGAATCGACAACCAACCCTAATCTCTTGGATGTTTCAGGGCATGTTACCTACTTACCTACACTTAGAAAATATAATACCTATAAGTAGACCAATAAAATAAGATACTCGTAATTGACGACAGGAAAATAAACTTGTTTACAATTAAATAGTCACCTTGACATGAACACAGGTTTTTGATCTCTAAAACATGCTTTCGCAGGCATGTTGTGCACACGCGACCACGCAACCGATGATATTTGCTTTCAATAAATAGGTACACAGTAGACATTCTCAACTATTTTTTTTTATCGACATTTTTAACTTTTAAATTACACGAAAATATTTGCAAGTGACGTAAATTATTTTATTACTTATATAACAAATTAGCATATTCTATAGGAAACGTGCCAATGGATAATATAAGCTTTATTCTAAAGGGAAAATCAATTTGCTCAGAACATACATATGTACGAGTATGTATGCAGGTATGTATGTATATACAGTGTGACTCATTAAGAAACAGAACATCAATATACAATATTTTTATGGTGTTTGATGTAGGTATGTAGATATTTTAGAAAGGGGAAAACCGCGCAAGACATCTGGTATTCACGGGCTAGGAAGTCCGAAGGGATTCAGGGGAAGCGCTAGGGGATCCAGGGGACGTCTCGGGGAATTCAAGGGAAGTCTTGAGGAAGTCAAGGAATTCAGCTATTGAATGTGAGAGTCCAAGAATCGCAGATATACATCGGAACTGTCGATAAGTGGCGTTTAGCGTTAGTTTATTTTGATCAGATATTAAACCTTGCCACATTTGTTTAGTAAGCTCGTCCGCACACGAGGCAACACGAAATCAATTCAACAGCTATACGATGTCCCTCCCTGTCACTTCCTATAATAACGAGCCATTCAAAAAACATCGTCAAAGTTGGTCGAAAGTTTATAAACATAGAATTCTCAAGGCTGTCACATTATGTGATGAGTGATGGGTACTTTTATAGGGTACCTATATAAAAAACGGAAATAAAAAAAACTTTATTAAAAAGAAGAATAAGACACTATTAAATAAAATGACGACCGCCCATATTTTTATATACTTGAGCTCTTAGATTAACGTGCTGCAATATTTAATGAGTCGATAACGTGCTGCAATATCCACGGTTCCATTAATTTCTACAATTTTATTGACAGTGCGTTGCTAAAGGTCTTCCATATCGCCAACGGGAGTTTAAAAAATTGAATTTTTTTGAATGAAAATGCCAGAAAATAGTCACAGTGAGTCAAATCCGGGGTCAAATTCCAATATCTAGGGGGCTGCATGTTCAACCTAATTAATTATACGGTCTTCGAAAAATTCGCCTATATAATGAATTGTTTTCCTAGTAGTACGCGCACAAACTCCATCTTGTTGAATATAGCCTTGTACAAAACAACAAAATATTTATACTATTGTTACAATTTGATTGTACAAAAGACGTTTAGATTTCTAAACGGTACCTCTCTACATTCAGTGTTCCGTTAAAAAACAATAGATCCAACAATCTTCCTTCTGCTCACCGCTGCCCACACTCCAATTATTTGTGGGTGTAATAGTTTCAACATAAAATTGAGAGTTCTCTCCACTCCAAAGTCTCATATTCTCAGAGTTAACATAGCCCGAAAGATGGAACCAAGCCTCATCAGTAAAACAAGTTTTTCGGAGACAGCATCACTGTTGCTAAAATGGTTAATAAACCATTGACAGAACTAAAGTCTTAGAGGTTCGTTCGCTCTGAGAATTTCATGTATGGATTGCAGACAATATGGATGAGGCTCCAAATCATAGGTGTGTGAAGTTAGCACCCTCAAATCGGAATTTTGAGTCCACTTTAGGCTCGTTATTTTGACCAAATTATGACCCGTTTTGAAAAGTAAACAGTTTATTTTGACCACCTTTTGTTTAAAAACGCGGAGCGAAACTTAGTTTTTGAACATTTTTTCAGTCCGCACCCCCCAATTCGAATTTTGAGCCGATTTCGGGCTCATTATTTTGACCAGTTTTTACCAGTAAACTGTTTATTTTGACCACCTTTTGTTTAAAACTGCGGAGCGAAACTAAGTTTTTTGAGCATTTTTTCAGTCCACACCTCCCAATTGGAATTTTGAGCCGATTTTGGGCTCATTATTTTGGCCAAGTTTTGACCAGTTTTGACCAGTAAACAGTGGTAAGCATGTAGTAAATAATAAATATATTGCGACATACCATCACGTGCATCTCCAACTTTCATAGCATCGATGACAGTACAAAGTAGAAAATGGAAATTTTTCATGCTATTGTAATAAAAATCGGCATATGCCACTTTTGTGCTCAAAAACAGGTGTACAAGATGTCATTGTACACACAAGTATGTAAAGAACATCGTTAGATATCACCCCATGAATCTACTTCTGCGAATGTAAAAAATCGAAATAGGTCATTTTTCGTCTGATCAGAATAAAATTTTGTAGACACGCTCTTGTTACGCTAATAAAAAATTAGCGTTTCGTTAAAGTACATTATTTACATTGCGAGACAGCACCCCTTGATACACTGACTTCGACGATTTTTTATTTATGATTTTAAGCGAAGTTGTGAAAGTCGGAGGCAAGGGGTGGTGTCTCGCAATGTAGTTAGCGTACTTTAAGAGAACCTTAATTGATTCTTAGCGAAAATTAGTTTCGCTCCGCATTTTTAAACAAAAGGTGATCAAAATAACCTGTTTACTGGTCAAAATTGGTCAAAAATTGATCAAAATGATGAGCCCGAAATCGGCTGAAAATTTCAATTGGGAGGTGCGGACTGAAAAAATGCTCAAAAACTTGGTTTCGCTCCGCATTTTTAAACAAAAAGGTGGTCAAAATAAACTGTTTACTGGTCAAAACTGGTCAAAACTTGGTCAAAATAATGAGCCCGAAATCGGCTCAAAATTTACAGGGCGGTCAAATTGGAGGGTCAAATTTGAACATCTGTCTTTTAGTATGTCGCTTATTTTAAATGAAACGTACTATAGTTATTTTATCATTCCTTTCGCTTCCTTTCGTTACCCTCTTTCAATACATAGTAACATTCCCTCTACACAAAATGTACCGTTTTCGAGTTACAAGCCCAGGCTCATAATAGTTCGGCCGCCTAACATTTTCAGCTAGACATTATCAAATTATCAAAGCTTTTAATTTGAGCAAGAAAAAAATATTCCACATGCCGAAATATCCTTTGAATGGGCACGATCTATAATCCTTTGAATGATAGACTTTATCGATTTTTTTCGTATTTGTTCAAGACTGCATAATTTGATAAGATGTAGTTGAAAATGTTTGGTGGCCGAACTATTATTAGCCTGGGCTTGTATTTCAAACTATTTGTTAAAGACGATTAAATTAGAACAACCTCATCCGTTCTGAAGTTGATCATGTGAAAAAAAAAACTTGCTGTATATTATAATATCATTCGATTCCTTTTTCATCCTCTTTTTATGCATACTTTTGCGGTACAGTTGAATTTATTTGATAGCAGATATTCGTAGAAAAAGAACTAATTGTATTATAACACATTACAGTTATACTAATTGTATTATAACACGGTACGGTGTTAACTCTCGCTTTAATCATTTTGATAAATACTTTGAAATAATTCAAAAACCTTACAGTTTAGGTATAGAGAATACTAGTATTTATATAGAGCCATCTAAAAAAAACGTGATTAAATCTGGCTATGAACGACAAGAGAGATGCAAATAGCGGTTATATCGAAGCTCAAAATGAAACTTTGTTGTTGTCAAACTTGACAAGTGGCTGTCACAATTATGAAACAAATAATGGCTCTCACATAATGTAACATCCTTGACAATTAAATGAGGTTACAAATTTAAGATGCATTATATGTGTCCCAGAATGAAGTATTCTGATGTGATGGGAGCGTATTAGTTTGTAGAAAACCAAACAGTAAAATGGATATAAAAAATTTACTTCTTGCAGGCAAACATAGTGGTGGCGGTAGTCTAATGTGGGCTTGCAGTTATGGCTGCAAATATCGTCGAATCATTTGTTTTTGTTGAATACACACTAAGACACGTGGTCTAGTCGTCACTAGACCACGACAAATATCTCTACTTGAATATTTACGAAATAACATGAAACAAAAGCCAAATGTTAGCCATATTTAATGACGTTTTTTTAACAGCTCGTCGTAATAGATAAACGAATGGGGAACCCCCAACGGAGCAATATTAGAGCAATATATCGACGCGCCGCGATGTACTCGATGTGCGCATATGAGCAACCCAGGCAACCCGCAGGGAAGTCGCTAGTCCATCGTGTTGGTCATGTCATCACCTGTTGATATGGAGGCGTTTAATGTTACATTGGTGTGGAAAAACACTTGTCTCGGGAATACCTATCCTGGTACGAAATATTCCTGGAAAGACGTTCTTTAGTTGCAACGAATATACCGCATCGTATATTTCTTCGATAGTCAGAATGAACTTTATCCCTGTGAAGTTGGCACCCCTTAATTGAAAAATAAAGACTTTCGTTATCTATATCGTTTGCCCATCGTATGCCCATGTTTGCCCAGTAGACAATTTTTTTTGCCCACCAACTGAAAACGGAAAAATCAAAAAATAAAAAATAAAAATATTAAAACATTAAAAAAACGTGGTTTCGCTGCACCATTCGTTTGCCCACGTTTTCCCAGGGAATAGTTTTATTTGCCCACCCTTCAAAAAAAAAATCGAAAAATAAAATAAAAATTCCATCAATGAAAAAAAATGAGAAAAAACGTATTTCCTTGGGACCATTCGTTTGCCCAGGGTGTGCCCACGTATGCCCAGAGAGTAGTTTTATTTGCCCATCTCTCAAAAAAAAAATCGAAAATTTATTTTTTTTATTTTTTTCAGGGGTGCCAACCTCACAGGGCTATGAACTTTATATATTTCCTGTGATTTCTTCTTCGTCGGGGTCTTATGTGCCTGTACATGTACAGCATTTCTTAATCACTTAACTCACTTGTCATGAAAAAAAGATGGACCTTCAATAACCCTTTGGAAATAATATAAGTACTACACATAAGTAAGTAGGTAGGTCTCTTTGGAATGCATTAGTTGATCGTCTAAAATTGCCCAGTGTGCGGATGTCCTGTTGCTCAGGACAACAACGGATATCGCTTTTATCGCCGATATTGCCAACATTACTTAGTAACTTGTATTGCTTTCGTGTTGCTCCTTGTGCGGACGAGCTAACACAACATGATTTCTGCACGTAGGTATATAGGTTTACAGAGACTTCTAAAGAGTAAGAGGCTCATGTTAATTCATTAAGCTTTAACATATTTAAATGACCTATGAAGAAATTATCGAAAAGTCCTACATGCCCTAATTATCTCCCATTCCTCAAAGGGAATCTCCCATTCCTACACCTATTTGAAATGTTTTTCTTTTTCGATCTTTTTTTAATGGCTTAAATGACGTAAAAACAACCCAAAAATGATAACTAATTGCAACCATGGTCCAAAAAATGTTTTAAGTGACCGTTAGAGCTAAATTTCTGAATTAACTTCTGATGCTCCGAAACGCTTTTGAACTCTTGGCGCGTTTATGGTAGCAGTTTGGAGTCGCTTAGCTCAGTCAGTACTTTTATAAACGTTATTCATACTAAGTATGCATGGCGCTGGTACAGGTGTACTAAAATTTAATCGAGTAGTCAGTTTATACCTACATAATCTTTATACCTTTCAAAACTTTAAACGCGATTATCTTAAAACCATGTTTTTCAACACGTCCTTACAAATAACTTCTGCAATTTTCATCTGCAATTATTAAGACTGATTAACAATCATGTTTTTTATAAACGTGTAAATGTCAATTTTTTATTAAAAAAAAAAAAAAGATCAAATTCACGTCAATTTGCGAAAAATGATTTTTTTTCATAATCGTGTGTATCTCTGCTAGATTTAATATAGAGTATGAAAAAAATATTGTTTTTTGTCCTAGGTGCAAATGGAAAAGTTTTATTCGTAAGGCCGCAGGCCACCTAAAACAAAAAAGACATGCTGCTTCAGACGTCTGTACTGCCGTCATTTTGGAAGAAAAACACACACACACACACACACCTTTTATACACCTTTTGATATGTTTAATAAACCCGAACATCCTACTTTGATTGCTCAATTGAATCATTAAAAAAAGAATCCCAAAAAAGTTTAATTTTAGACGATTCAAATAGGTGTAAGCGCTTAAGTGTTGTTTAAAATTGTTACCTTATTTTGTTACATTTTGTTGTTGTTACATTATTTTTAAATTATGCTACTGCTGATATTTCAAAGTTTTCAACCTCGAATTGTTTTAAGAAGAATGAAAAAGCTTGTTAATACCTATGAATGCTTCGTTTCTTATCGAAGACGTAAGACCCCTCTACGTACTCCTACATAAACAAATTCATCAAACCAAATGGTCAAAATTCCTAATTGTAAGATATTTTTATTTCTACATTTGATGCCTATATTTATATTTTTAATGGTACATACCAACGACATCGGTTTATTTGTTTTGGATGAGTATTGTGCCTACTAGGTATACCTATGTATATTATGTAGGTAGGTATGTACTTATGTAGGGTGAAGTGGGGTAAGTGTAATCAAAAAAATGATAGTTGCACTTAAAACTTTTATAACAAGAAAACGAAGAGATAAGATCGGGTTCGTTTTTTTTTTGCAGAATACAGCTTATGTAACTGTTAAATCAATGTCATATGTATTTGTTTTTTACCTGCCTTAGTTTTTTTTATAAACAAAAATAAAGAAACATGCTGCCTGATTACACTTGCCCCCGCTAATGAGGCAAGTGTAATCACGGCTCGTAACTGCGATATATCTACTGTATGGATATATCTACTATGTACGTATGGATATGGGGCTAGTGTAATATAGTATGAAACATTCTGGTTTAAAAAAAAAATAGAGCTTGATATTTTAATTTATAAGGAAGTTATAAACTTTTTTTGTGGGGCAATTATACGGAATTAAACTCAAATGTGTTTGTTAGAAAAGTATATTATGTAGGTATTTGAGCAAAATAGAATGTGAAATGGATTTTTTTTATTTTACGTTATATGAGGTAAAGGATACTGGAAAAGTTAGTTCTCCTCTTCGCCCTAAAGCGAGTTCTGGTAAAACTAGCTCTATATCTGATGCAGCCACTGTGTGATGGTCCTCTTGTTCAGGCCAGTGAAAAACTGAATTATGCGTGTTTCGGTCTGATTTCTTCAAAAACAATGGAAGGTTGCGATTCTTCATCGACCGCTGTTATTTTAAGTATACTTTTCTTTCCTTTAAATGAGACCAGAACCCAAGTTCCAACTTTAAGATTTTCTAACCCTCTGAATAACAACTCGTCTTTTTTTAATGCTTCTTCATCTTCCTCTAACCCTTTGGTTAGAGGAAGCATAAGAACTTGAGCATAAGCCTCAAATGTGGCTTGGTCTGAATTACTGTCACTTAAAATTTGCGGGTCGTCTTCATCTGATGAGCTCGATACAATACCTAGTATTTTTTGCTATTCTTTCTTGTTTATTAATTCTTTGCCATTTTTGCTAAATCTTTTGCTTTCTTTGCTTTGTCTTTCGCTTTTTTTTCATCTTCTTTTTTCTTGCTCAGCCTTTTTCTTTTTTTTCTATGTTTTCTTTTGCTGTTATAATTTCAGCTCCCGGAGCTACTCTTTTTCTTCTTTATTTTTCGTTGGGGCGGGGCGATTGTCTCACGGTATCCAGCAACAATTCCTCAAATGATACTATTCTCATAAAAATTCCATCATAGAAATTAAAATTCTAAATGAAAATTCATACATGCCCTAATTATCTCCCATTCCTTAAGTGTTGTTTAAAATTAACATTAGATATCAGAAATCCTCCTTTCCAATAATTTAAAAATCCACCATAGAACATTTAACCAGGGATTTAACCGAGTCTGCCTTGAACTTTGGTATAATTAAGTAACAATTTTCTAAATTAGAATGGTTGTAGTTTCAGTTTAGGAAAATAGACTGGAGAGCAGACGATAGTATCCACAAACAAAATAATATATGTACATACATAATATGTACCTATTGGTGTCTGGCCTTGATTTTACTTTTATCAGTAGGTGTACAAAGCGAACTAAAAACCATAAAAAAGTACACGCAAAATCTTGCCCAGCGAAAAACATCACAAACTACGATGTTTTGTATCTAAGTAGGTAAATGGAGTGCTAATTTGTATTTCATAAAGTGATTGATTTTTAAATATTGTGTTATTCTTGAAAAATATGTTACCTCAAAAACATTAGAACGAGAACTTTGAGATTAATATTTTAACGAGTGTGAGTGTTTTCGACCTCATTTTGAGGTGATGGTTACATTCCCAATTTAAGTAAACAAATAGATTAACGTCGGTTTTTATACAATAGTAGTGTCAGTTAAATAGGTTATGTACCCAAAAAAACATTAAAAGATGCTCTTCGCCGCGCTCTTCTGCTCATTGATTTTCTTTTTTCTTCTCACCGCTAATTATAGAGATGAAACCGGATGAAACGAAAGCAAACAAACAGGTTTAAAATAATCTAAAAGTAATTTAAAAGTTCTAAGAAGTGCGGTTGCGACGTGCCGTACCAAAGCTTAAAAACAACTCACCTCTCTGAGATGCGGCATGGAGTGAATGACAATCGAGTAATCCGTGAATAACTCGTAACCTCTAATAACCCGTAAGTTTGGAAACAATCTGCCAATGGAAGATAGATAGAACACATCGTAAAAAAACAGGTACCCAGTTATTCTGGTCAGGTTCGGAAACACGTATTCATCGAATTCCGATTCATTTTTCACTTTTTCTAGTAACAACACTTTTAAATTTCCCACTATTTCAGTGCAATCTCTCAATTTATTCAGATTCGTCAGGCTATTCCGTATATCCATTGTCTGGCACGTTTTACATTTAACAGATACCACAAACACAAGCAATAACAAAAATATAAACAGATTACCGCGGAACATCGTGCTGCCGGCCACCGCAAACCAAGCATGCTCGCTACTAAACGACCGGCGGGAAACTAAAAGTTTTTCAATCGAAGATCGCCAACCCAAACACAAGAAGGCGGCGTTGCCGGCGCTGCTATGGTATCTCCAATACTGCGATAATCGGCGTCCTCCAACAGTATGATTGAAATTATTATTTTGGAAGATGCACATGAAAGACTACTGAAAGTGAGCACACATTTGGTATTTGAATAATAATATTCACTCTAATTACTCCGAAGAGTAACCTCATTATGTAAGTTCTTTCTAGGATATGTGCGTCCTCAATGTTACCGATAGTCATGCAATATTAGCACAGATGGTTTAGGCAAATCTGTGATAATAATTCCTAGGACGTTAAACAATTACGAGTACATGACTAAAAGTTATGTAGTTAAGTTGTTCCTTCACTTCACTTTCCTCTCGCAATGTTTAAAACTAAATTTTGATTATTTGGGTTGTGAGCAAAAAAATTGATACCTAATAGAACTCTGAGTGAATCGAAACTCGAAGTTAGTTTGGCACCTACTGCAAAATGTAAACTGACTTTTTACAGAAAGTTTAAAAGGGGCTGTTTGAGGTAAACGCCTGAATTTGTGGGTACAATACAAAGCACAACCAATAATTTGTTTGGCTTTCCTCAACTATATTCGGTCGTGGTGTTGCAGAAGCATTCTAGAGAAGTAGGTACTGTAATAACAGATCTAAGCATTTTCACATACAACAAAAATGAGAATACAACAAGAATTTTGGCATATTGCAACAATGACAACATCTTTAAATCCATGTCATCTGGTTCATGTTAGAAATTGGACAGTAGCAGAACAATACGTATACAATATTCAGCAACAATATGTCATAGGTACGTAAATTTATTTAAAATCTCATAATTAACGTTCTACTAGTTATTTACAGCTGTAAAGTACATAAGGTCTCTTATAAATAATTAGTTCAAAAGATAATAGGTACTAAACCAAGGTGTCAACGTTATAATTTTATTGTCTATTTTCGTAGATACCTTTAGAACTAACTTTAAAATATTTTGCACAACATTTTGGGGATTGGGAGTTTTTTTGGGGGCCAGAAATTTTAACTGTCAATAATTTTAATGTAGATTATATAGGGCGGTTCTCTACGCCATTCAGAGTATGATCGTTGTCGTGTATTTTTTTTTGCGCCTTATTGTTTTGATTAAATTTTTTTTTTAAATATCAAATTCCTATCATATACCTTGTAAATGTTGCTTCGAGTAACCGTTTTCGAGACATTTTTGTTGAAAGTATTTTTTTTTCGGTAAGGCTTTGGGTAAAGTTATGTAAAGAAACCGCTCCAACCTCCATTTCTGCCAATTTTTTCTGATTTGTCACCGTTGTGGCTGCTTTTAATGGGTTTATGAAGCCGTTTATTGATTACATTATAATTTCCGCGACATTAAATCACAATATTTACACCCAACACATCTGCATTTGTTGTGTAACGTTGTGGGACGCCCTGTATTGTGCCTACTTAGGTATCATAATACAAATGTACAGAAAATATTTTTATTAGAATTATGTTTTGTAGTTTTAAGTTTAGAACAAAATTTCATATACTTTTTTAAAAGACCTTATTAAACATTTTAGTAATTCGAACGAAAATTTAAAATATTTCCAATCTTTCGACATTTATAGGTACGTATATTTTTTTTAAAAAAATTCGGATTCTTTCTGCCCTATTACATAAATAACAAAATCTGAACCTTGTGCAGGTAAGTAACTACATAGGTACCTATAGGAAAGGACGAATGGTCTATCCGCGACAAAAAATGTAGGGCCTGGATCCAAGCTGACGCTAAAGCACGACGACTCCACGAAAACCACATTACATCAAAAGACAGGAAATTAGTGCTTAGGGAGGTATGCCCTAGGCCTTACTTTTGCTTGCGAACCCACCCCTATGTGGCAGCTATACAGAATAGGTTCGTACTACCTAGATTGACTTACATAACAGGAAACCAAAACCAAATGTCATCAGCAGTGTTGCCAAACTGCTGTTGCCACACATACATTGTCGTAGTGCGGTTTCCCTTATATCTGAAATGAAGGCGTTTGTGAAAAAAAAAACATCACAAATCAAACGACTTAAGTTTATTAAAATACAATATTCTGAGATTAGAGAGATATTTTATGCACTGCGCCAACAAAACCTTCGAAATTTAAGGGCGGTGGAAGGCTGTCAACATATACTGTAATTACTTGAGCTCGGAGATTAACAATAGATGCCTACTTTACCAAGGGCGGCTTCAGGATATTTATCAGTAATATTACGAAATATTAAACAGGTCGTACACATGTGGGGTGATTATTGTAGCTCAACTAATCGGCAAAGGAACCATAGTCACAAGACACAGAACTTGCATACTCATTGTAAAGGAAGGTCAAGATTAGTATTTCAATTTTTCAATTTTCAATTTTATTTTCATATTTTGTGAATACAATACTAAGTATATAAACAATGTATATAAATGGAAAAAGGCCTACCTGTCCCAAAATCACGCTAGGCTAGGAAGCCTGTCTTGTGAAAATGGTCCAGTAGGCCATTTAATGAAACGTACATATTGATAATTGAGGCAAATAGTAGTTGTAAGTGTAGGAGTACTTCAAGATTAGGTTGGAGAATTCACAGAACAGTCAATGGTAGAGTATAAAGAGAGGTCGCAGGTCGGAAAAAATTTAAAGGAATAAAGGTATAAAGGTAGCATTTCGACGCCTTGGTAAGTAAAACCACGTAAATTCTCCAATGATTATTAAAAAATTTCACCGTAGGTATTTAAAAAATAATAATTTAAGGTAGAGATAAGATATTTAATTTAATGTAATGGAAATTTTTCTGGGTGACTTTGTATATATTTTTAATTTCTTTTTTTATAAATCTTAAATTGTACTGTTTCTTTTAGGTTTTTTGGAAGAATATTATACATTTTTGGACCACAAAAGAGAAAAGAGTTTTGCGTAACAGTTTTGGCAAAGAATTCAACAGTAATGTCCAAGTTTAGCTGTGACCGGGTATCTATCATATGTGTGTAGCTCTTGTGTTCATGGAACATTCTCTTTAAGCAATGGTAAGTATATAATGAGGGAATATTTAAAATATCTGTTTCTTTATATAACTGATGTGTGGGAAAAAGTTTGTTTTTCTTGAAGATAATTTTTAATATCATGTTCTGAGCTATTTGTAATGGACTGATGACAGTTTTGAAAGTAGCGCCCCATACTGGGATGCAATATTTTATTATAGATTCAGCAAGTGAGTGATACAGAATAATTAAATTTTTTGAGATATCACGGGGTTCATAGAATTTGTGCATTATAATACTTAACCATTTTGTCACATAACTAATATGTTCTGACCATTTTAAATGTTGGTCCAGTAATACCCCCAGATATTTTATAGATACTGTTCGTTCTATAAATTGACAGTCACATTTATTTTTGTTATCACAACAGGAAGTGTGTAACTTAATATTGAAATATTTTGGTTGATCTCGAAGTATAGGAGAGAAAGTTATATATTTTGTTTTTTTGACATTTAATGATAACAAATTATAATTTAGCCATGTATAAATCTTTTTCATTTCTGATTCTGCAATACATTTGACGTTCTCCCATGTAGAGCTAGTAAATATTAATGCTGTATCGTCTGCGTAACACAATATATGACCATTAAAATTATTTATTTTTGATATACTGTTAATATATACAAGGAACAGTATTGGTCCCAATACTGTTCCTTGTGGTACGCCTGTCTGTACTACACATTCAGTACTTATTTCGTCTCCAATCTTAACAAGTGTTGAACTCTCTCATTTAAATAGTTTTTCATTAAGTCTAATTCAATACCTCGAATGCCATAGTTGTATAATTTTTGGGTTAGAAAATGGGGGCCAACCCTAACAAGGCCCCTTCCTAAATCTAAAAAAACCCAACAAAGGTTTATCCAAGGCTCAGTTGTGTTAACAATGTCCATTATGGCATTTTCGGTGTTGGATTTTTTAACAAAACCAAATTGTCTTAACAGTAACATCCGTTGTTTCGTCAATACTAAGTCATACAGGTTTATCCTACAGTTCCGACTTGTTTTATATCCTCACACAGTGTGTATGAGGCCAGGTTCTGGAAATGTCGAATGGGGATCTAATTTACTAATAGAATATTACTATCTTTTGATAAACATATTGTTTAGTTGTGTCTGTTAGTGTTTTGTATGGGTCAGTTCCGAAATTGTTTCCATCGTTTCAATTTATTCGAGCCTTAACACTTCCAAGATACTATGTTTGTGTGTAATTTATTTTTTTTTGTTATTTTATCAAAAAATATAAAAAGTATATTCAAGTTTATTGGTTTATTTATTGATATTAGTTATAATATTTATTTCGTCGGTACCTATCCCTTAGTTAACTGGAGAGAACAAAAGAATCTTATTGCGGGGGGGATGTGTATGTTAAAAACTATAGAAGTGCCCCAAAAGTGAAATGCAGCGTTCGCCGTCTGTTTTACATGGGGTGGAAATTGATTCTAGCGTAGAGGGGAGTGTTACTATATCCGCCACTGGTAGTTATCTAGAATTTAGAAACATTTTCACTTTACTCAAATCTAGTTATGTATCTCATTTATATTAATGTTTCCGTTGAGGTTCACCGACCCGTAGAAGTCGCTGTTCGGTGAACCGTATATAACTTTTTCCTTGTTTGTCAACCAGAACAGTGGACTCTCAGGTAATATCAGTCCATTATATTATCTTAATTCATGCTGTTATTACATTTAACAATTTCTGTACTTTCTCTCTACTGTCTGTCAAATTTCTTATTTTATTAGTTTAAGGCCACGGATGTCTGACACTATTAAGTTTAAATATATTGCAGCTTAAAAGCATGTAATGTATAATGTATGTAAGCTTAAAACATACCTATTATAAAATCTTAGAAACGAAATGCTAGTATGAAATGAAGATTCAACTTTCTATAACCTTAACAGATTTCGAAAATTGAATAAGGTACAAGATTTAAAAGACTTTCGAAGAAAATATTTCGCAAATATTTAGCAAGCCATTCCCGAGATCTTCAGTATAAACCTTATAGTAATAAGAATTAGATTAGGTATGCTAATTAAAATAGGGCAAAAATACCTAAATAATATAAAGTTATTTATTCTAGTACTAAACAAAAACTGTAGAGATAAAACAGAAGATTGCATTGTAATTTAGAGCAACCAAGCTTACGATGTCAACGTAATTACTGAGCAGAAAAGTCGAATATCTCGAAAAGTATGTCCTATTTGAGATATCAAAATGATTATTCCAGATTCTAAATCATCTAATCCATATTTCATATACATGTCCTAATGTTTGCGATTGTTGGCACCGGATTATATTACTTTTTGTAATTTATTTGTTGCACTACAACTATAGGTTGGACGCACACCGGCTAGTTAAGGAAAGACACGACGAGACAGCTTAAGATCAAACACATAATGACACTATAATTAACTAATCGGTGTGTGCTGCGTCACAAACACCAATGTAAACAACACAATTTGTCCAAACCTTGTGTCTTGTCCAAATCTTACTTCTTTTACTTCTTATACTTCTTTTGTCCACGCGTTATCCTGGGCTGAACGCGGCACAAAGTAAAATGGCTCATTTTGTGATGTATGTGTTAGGTTTATTTTAACACAGCATACCACATTAGGGTGAAAAGTTTATTTCGATTTTTGTATATTTTTGTTTACAACAATTTTATGTTTGTAATAATCATTTAATTTAAGTATGTTATATACCAGGCATTTTAAAGCTTTTGAATTGCTGTTTATAATAAATAGTATATATCTTTGCTCTTTTGTATGGCATAATTTAGAAATGATTGTGGTGTTTTTATTTTATTATTTAGAGAAATAATTGAAAAAGTTGAAATTGACATCTGCGCCATTACTGGAAACAAGGACTCAACGCGACCAGAAAAAGGACTCAGCGGCAAAAAAAATGCTTCGTGGAAGGCGACTGTATTGTGTGGATATCGTATGGCGCTCTCTATTTCAAGAAGTTCAACGTTTTCTCATCAGAAGCTCAATAACAAACAAAGTTTGACTTCTCTCGTATGTCATTTAAGTTTATTTACATGACATATATTATTCCCAGTTCTACAATGGCTAATGAAGTAATTCTACCCTTATGGTAAATTGTGAATCAATTTTCGGCGAGTTATGGGACCAGATTTTACAGAGTAAATATGTATATTATAATATGATAGTAGATAAATAATTAAACACTACTTTCTAAAGGTAAAACTCGAAGAAAATTGATTTACAATTAACATAAGATTACAATTATTGTAAAACGTGGGGTTCTTTTGAGGAACATCTCAGATTTCTTAAAAAAAGCAACGGAAGGCATTACTTGCCCGCTCACTAAAATGTTCAATTAACTCTTCATTATACTGAGTATCTTATATAGCCCTATACGCCCTACATAACTCTAAACAAAATAACGGATTATTATCCCTCTAAAATGCTATGTGTTTTATTAAAATTTCATGAGTTTTGAATTGTTATAATATTTTTATTTCAAATTTAGAGATGTTTCATGCCTAGATATTTTTTACAAAATGGCTCTGTTAGTCAGATAGATACAGAAGATTTCCCTTTAATATGAGTCTAAGAGCATTGAACAGGATTTATTATTTTCGGAGTTATTCATGATCACTTATCAACCTTCAAAAAGAGGGTGTACGAATACTTTCGTGGTTTACGGTATAGATATGTATGTAACAACGAAATCGTACATAGCAATCATAGCAATTTATATCAGTAAAAGTTAGTCAATAAATCAGTAAAAAACATCGCAATTTTATCATGACCCAGAATTTCGCAACCGGTAATTCTAATCAGAAGCAAAAAAATGAGTGCTTTACATATATTTTAAAACTAAATTATCATAGGTATTATACTGTAGCATTAACATACACGGTGGAGACTTTAACTGGAAGTATATTCGCTAGCGGGGTGGTGAATGATTTTTCAAAAAAATTCCCGAGACACGTCAACTTTTAAATGTATTTACCTACATTTTGCAAGTAATGTGAAAAATATAGCCCTTCAGTGGTGGCTGAAACCACCCTCGACATGATTTTTTTAAAATGCAACCCTATGGCTTGTGACCCCTCATTGTAAAGCTGGTGGAAAGAGGAATCCAACGCACTGATCAAATTTTAATTTTTAGTATGTTTGTAGGGTTGCATACAATTAAAACGTAATTTTATAGTTTAATTTATTTTTAACGCAATAATTTCGTACTCAAAATGTGTGTTGTTTAGTTTTGGAATGTAAACCTTACTTTTCATATGTCCCCACAAAAAATTCCAAGCAATTTTTTGCCACAACTGATATTTGTTATTTTTTGCTAGTGTTTTTACACGGCCGCAAAGAGTAATTTAGTTTGTATGCTGTATTCAGAGTTTGACACGAGGTGTTATTTCAAATTGGTGAAAATGTCTTATTTAACTGAATCACAATATCGAAATTTTGATGATTGGATATGATGATAGGGCGCGAACTCAATGCGAAGATGTTCGCTTGTTTCGAGAAACGCATCCTGACTTGCCACCACTAAATCAAGGTACCATTAGTAAAATTGAGGCACAATATCGAGAGATGGGTCATGTCAGGAAAGTACCGAGTAAGAGGCAGGCTGTTGTTGATGATGACACGAAGTTGAATTTGTTGCTTGCTCTAGAAGAAAATCCAATCACTCCAGCCCGTCAACTGGCCCGTGATAGTAATCTTAATCACAAAACAGTTTTAAAAATACATAAATATGGACAGAAAAAACGCCCATATAAAATGCAAGCTGTTCAAGAGCTACTTGAAGATGATCCAGATCGACGAGTGGAATTTTGCGATTTATTGATGACTTGTATTGATCAAAACCAGTTATCTTTAGAGTGGATAGTTTTCTCTGACGAGGCTACTACACCACACTATGCTGCCATTGTTCGTCAGTATCTGGACAGAATTTTTCCCGGTAGGTGGATTGGGAGGCGAGGTAATATTGAGTGGCCAGCAAGATCTCCAGATCTTACACCACTGGATTTCTTTTTGTGGGGACATTTTAAAAGTAGGGTTTACATTCAGAAACCCAACAACATAGCAGATCTGCAGGAAAGGATAAGAGAGGAAATCGGAAAAATAACACCGCAAATGTTGCATAATGTAAGGGACGAAACCTACCACAGACTGGGATGTTGACAACAAGTGAATGGTGCACATTTTGAACAATTGTTACGTTGAAAATAAATTTAATTTTTCAATTTTTTTAATTGTATGCAACCCTACAAACATACTAAAAATTAAAATTTGATCAGTGCGTTGGATTCCTCTTTCCACCAGCTTTACAATGAGGGGTCACAAGCCATAGGGTTGCATTTGAAAAAAATCATGTCGAGGGTGGTTTCAGCCACCCCTGAAGGGCTATATTTTTCATATTACTTGCAAAATGTAGGTAAATACATTTAAAAGTTGACGTGTCTCGGGAATTTTTTAAAAAATCATTCACCACCCCGCTAGCGAATATATTCCAGTTAAAGTCTCCACCGTGTATGATATTTATCATTTTATACTGTAGTATAAAAACAATTGGTGTATCATGACTTTTGTTGCTGACTGTTGGCCCTCAACATCCTTACGATACGCCGCTGCTAAACAACGATAACAGTCCTGATAAATGATAAAAGTAACAGCACGTGTTTTCGATCACTACATCAGTATACCATTTTCCGGGAAAGGACGCGAGATATTTGGCAACAAGCGACGACCGACGACGCTTGCTCACTCGCGTAGGCCTCTCTGCTTCCAGTCGAGCATCGTGCGCCGCGCAGTTTTGTCTCCTCCCGTTTTCCCGCTGCTTGATTGTTTTCTTTTTTATTGTGTTCCGTGCCGGCCCACGCAGGTTAGTAATTACGCGACGATTAAATAGATCAATAGGTGTCAATAGGTGCCCAATTTAGCCAATATAAAGGCAATGACGTGAGAAAACGCCTTTTCGACGACGAGACAAGTTCGGATTATTAACAGTGCTCTAACCATGCACAAATAAGAATAAACTGTTTACTAATGCGGGCGTCACGCTACATGTCTGGGTGCCGAGGGTCACTCGCTTTTATTGCTGCGTTGTTGCCGGATTAGTTTTTTTTTGCGCACTGCAAGAGAGGCGGTGATAGTGTAACTTTGGGGCTTTTGGAAAAACAAAACTTCATTAGTTCTGTTTTTACATACCTACATATTATGTATGTACTAGCACTGACGGATTGTCAGGGTATGCGCTTAAGTACTGCCTCGCGGCAAAAGATGCAAGTATCAGGACTGTTAAGTTGTCTGAAGTCATATATAAATATATATATATATATATATATATATATATATTACGTGTGAAAAGATGTAAAAGTGTGGCCGACATGGGTCAGTTAAGAAGAAGTTAAGATTAACTGAGTTGTGCTAATATTGTGTATAAGGTTTACATAATAACGAAATAATCAAATATAGATATAACACAGACAGATTAATATAAACAAAAAATGCGAAAGTCAAAATATGATAAAAATTTGTCTTGTAATTCATGCCTACGTAGTTGTACTATACGAAACATTTACAGGAGCAAGGATCTTACCGTTTAATTTAAGGTTTATTATATTTATTGAATAATTTTTTTTTTTAAGTTACGTCACCAATCATATACTTCCGTAATTTGTGAAATCTATTTAATGTGGTGAAATATTCATCGTCTTTTACCACTGTGTAATTTTGGGTTGAGTGGACAGTAGGTTACTCATGATTATTTGCTAATTCGCCATTTTTTGTAAAATGTAATACTGCTATATGTATTACTTGAATTTCCCACTTCAATATGCATGTAATGTCAAAATACTATTTTCTCATTTAAAAAATTTGTAAATATGTATTATTATTAAGGCAAAGACAATTTATGAATATTATTATTAATTATTAGATGGTGCTATTAGGCCATAAGGGGTATAGCCGGATATTTTCGATTGTAGAATGAATAGTACATCAATGTAAAACCCTTTAGGGTTATCATTTTCGTAGATACTATGTCAGCATTTCCTAGTACCGTAATTATGAGCTTATATGACAGATTATAAAAGTTACATGGGTCTTAATGATGTAACCCAATAAGCAGTAGAAGTCATAAATGTCAAGACCGGCCAGAAAGAATTATAAACCAATCAGCGAAGGTGACCGAAAATAGTCACCATCATGGCCGAGAACTTCACTGTAGCATTATAGAGCCCAATGTTAGATAATACAAGGCCTTACATAGATCATAAAGACTACAAATGTACTATTAAGGCCATAAAGGTTATATCCAATCTCATTTTGGATTGCATGTAATATTTGTACGATTTAATGTCCAAAAAACTGGACGTTTTTTACGAATCCCGAATACTACACTAGGCCACGCACGTTTCCAAGTCCTAACGTGAGCAGGTAAACATAACTTACTTGAATGATTAACCTCTAGAAGTAGTAGGCGTGTAATGTCAAGACCTCAGTCTAGAGTTATTAACGTCAGCGAGTTCGAATATTCTCCAGAAGCATTGCCAAGAAGTTCACTGTGGCGAATCGCCCCAATGTTGGATAATACTTTGTTGTCTCACGTAGGCAAACGTACATATGTACGTATGTACAGTGCCGTAAGGTGCCATTTGTATCCCACTATTAGACGATTTGATTTCCCTTAAAAACGAGAAGTCATTTCATTAATATTTTATGTTTCTGGAGTAAAAAACATAAATTTAAAATTTAAACAAAAAACATAAAAAAATTAGATAGTCATCTAATCAAACGGAATCATAGTCCTCTGCCAAATTTCATCATTTGAAGATAACTCTCTTTTTTTTATGTTTTTTTGTGTAATTTTTAAAATGTAATGAAGGGCAATTTACATCTGACTAGATGTAAATTGCCCTTCATTACATTTTAAAAATTACACTGATTAAAAATAAAATTAATTTATATCTACAGTGGGATTTGATTTTGGTGCTACATAATCGTGGTTTAAATTAGTTCGATACATAATTTAATAAGAAAAGTTCGAGATAACTTATTTATGTATTTGTGTATCATGTATTAATACATGTAATTACTACTGATAGTCAAAATGTCTGTTTAAAATTTGACAGAAAACTAAAAAATATATATAGGTCATAGAAAAAAAATATAGCATATTATAAACAATAAAGCAATTTTAATATTGTAACAATATTGTAACAATAACATGTACTTCGTACAAGATTCTGTAGCCGATTAATTTGCGATCCTTTGCAAAAGCACTTTTTAAATTGTTATTGTATTGTTGTACAAAAATTACTGAGTTTGCTATATAGAATCACCAAAACAATCGATGACCTCCGTAAAGTAATTTATGTATATAGAGTAATTTACACCAAGAACTTTACAGTAGCGCAACCAGTGGATATTTCAGAGTAAACAGGACTGTGGCTCGAGTGAGAGACCGATTTCATTAGGTAAACTGTCGGCGAGACGTAAAAGAATGGTGCAAGAGATGTGATCTGTGATGAGATGAGATGTCTAAAAATGTACCAAAAACAAGAAGACGTGATGAAATGGTGCATTACTTAAGTATTTTGAGCACCATTTGAGAGTAGCAGTGAACATCCTGTCAGCTGTAACCACCCGTCGCAACAAGTATTTGATGGTGGTAATGGATTATTTATCTGAATGGCCCGAGTACCTCTCTGCAATCGAGAGGCAGAAACTGTGGCTGCACTGTTAATTGAATATGTAATAGCCAATCATGGAATCCCTCTCAAGCTGCATTCCAATGAAGATAGAAATTTCAAGTCAGAGCTGTGGCAAGAAGTGGTGAAAATAATGGGCATTAAGAAAACCAGAAGTACTGCACTTCATCCAAAGTCAAATAGCATGGTTGAACGCAACAACAGAACCATATGCTTGTATCATAACTAGCTACTACTTGTCTAATTTCGTATCTGAAAATCAAAAGGGCTGGGACAAATTGGTTCCACTCTTCTTGCTCTCATATCGTAGTTCCCAGCATGAATCAACTGGCTACACCCCATCTATGCTGATCGCTGATATCTACCAGAATTTGTAGAAGACTTTAGGGAGAATAGACCGGGCTCACGGAATTGTCAGGGAGAAGCTGAAAATGCAGAGCGAAAAAATGAAGCAATGTCTCGACACTACATCAACATGTAAAATATTATATATATTTAAGAAATACTATACTATACTGAAAAGGCTATACCTGCTATACCTACATCTTGAAAAAGGATGTATTGAGATGATTAGCGCTGTTCGAATTTTGAATTTTGTGAAATAAAATATTAAGGAAGTTTACTTAATATTTAATCATAGCTCAGTGGCGATAGCTCAGTGGATAAAGCGCCAGGTGAGAAGATGGCAATTACTCCGACAGCTATTATTTGCGCGGGTTCGAATCCCGCCTGTGGCAATTGGCACCTGCAGAGGGTTTGGTTGTGTGTCCTACGTATTTTCCATGTGTATTCTCCCTCTGCACAGTCGTAATGACTCTTAGAGGGAGAATGTCAATTTCTGTGGTGTGATTTATTATTATTTATTATTTATGTAATAGAAATCTGAATCACTAGTGTATCGAAATCTTAAAAAAGGTGTACGTTGTGTAGGTTAATATACATATATACAAACAAACAATGCTCAGAAGTATTTTCATCAGTAATAAATCGAACGTCACATAGCGTAACCTTAAATTAATTATTTGTAAAATAAAAATAGATGAGTATTTACTGAGTACTATTTATTGAAGTGTTGAAGACATCATTTATAATACATTATTTGATGGTTATTAGATAGAAAATACAAAAATAATTACAAATGCAAAAAAGGTAAAAATTAAAATAAATATAAAGAAAAAACGACAAAAAAATGTAGTAGGTAATGGTTTGATAATATCAAGGTCGAAAAAAATTTAATAAAAAATTGCAAATAAAACGTAAAAAATATATATAAATAAAATGTTCTTCTTTTTATAATTTTAGGAATATTCTTAATCCACATAATTTTCATAAGTGAAGGAAGAAAGGGAGTTGCCAAAAAAGAAGAGAAAATTCAGTGTTTAAAAAAATGAAAAATAATCTCAAAACAAACTTGAAACGACATTAAAAATTAAATACAATAGTTTCATTAGCAAGTACAAGAAGCTTAACTATCGTAATTGATAGTGAATTTAAAAAAATGAACAGCTGAACAATTTACTGATATTAGTATCTATTAATAAAGGATAGATATATTAATATCAATAAATCAGCGTCCACTCGATAGTCTTATTTGAAAACCAACAATTTTTTTTTTAGTATATTATTTTGGCGCTACTTTACACAAACTGTATACAGTTTGTTTAGTAGTAGTAGTTAACTGTGTATAGTTTACACAAACTGTATAAAGTTTGTGTAAAGCCGACATCGGCCAGTTGTGAAAAAGGACAAATGCTACCCTTCTCGTTCTAACACCAAGCACAGGTGGTGAGAGGGCCGGTCTTATTCCCTCACTACCTTTGATGCGTGTGCGGTTGCTTCTTATCTGTCGGGTCACTTCTGTTTGTCCTTTTTTTATAACCGGCCGATGTCAGCTTTACACACACGGTATATTCATAGCGTTTATATGAAATAAGTGTTAATTGTTAAATGTTAAAGATAGGTACATTTAACAGATTTATTCAACTCTTTTATCATTATAATAATAATAATAACCCTAGGCTACGTGACGCACTACGAGCTCATAAATCCAATTAATAGACCCAGAATACCTAAACTCAGAAATGTCAACAAAGCACTTGACATAATAGTCAGTGCCAACAATATTCTACAACAATACTTGGATGGAACCAATGATCTACAAAAAGCAATTTTGGGTGTGTATTGTGCATCAGCACTCATCCTTGAATTGAACGGACAGCAAGATCTCACCAAATACGCTCGAAAGAGGATGTAACCTCGGCAATCAAGGGGGCCAACAACTGGAAAGCACCAGGCCCCGATGGGATCCACAATTTCTGGTTGAAGCACCTACCTGCATCTCATGATATTCTGGCAAAGTGTTTCACGGAAGCGATCAACGACCCGCATTTCTTACCTGATTTTCTGACTACAGGCAATACGTTCATGCTTTTCAAAAAAGGGTGATGCTGCACAACCGAATAACTACATACCCATCACGTGCCTGTCTACAATATATAAATTATTCACGTCCTTCATCAATGAAAAAATTTATCGTCACAGCTTGGAAAACAACATCTTTGAAGAAGAACAAAAGGGATGCATCATAGGCACAGCGGGTTGTAAACATCAACTGACAATCGACGCTGTGATATTGAAACAAGCCCAAGTAAAAAGGGGAAAACTGCATATGTGTTACTTCGACTACAGCAAGGCGTTCTACTCGGTACCTCACGATTGGTTACTTAAAGTCCTGGAAATTTACAAACTCTGTCCTCGGATAAGAGCTCTTCTCCAGCATCTTATGCAGTCATGGAAAATAAACATTTGGGTCTCTGGAGGGAACACAGGTCAAGTTGAAATCAGGAAAGGAATCTTCCAAGGGGATTCACTTTCACCTATGTGGTTCTGTCTGGCACTCAATCCATTATCTACACTACTTAATAAAACAACAGCTGGGTACAAGATCAACATGAGAAGCCGAGCAACACTCACTCACCTGCTCTACATAGATAATCTAAAACTATTCAGTGGGTCCAAGGCAAATCTCCAGGCTCTCATTGAAACTACTAGGACCTTCAGCAACAACATCAAAATGTCCTTTGGCCTGGATAAATGCGCCACTCTGAGTATTGTGAAGGGAGCACCTCATAACAACCCAGAGGTGTATGCCGACATTCATCAACTGCCCCCGGAAAAGCAATACCGTTACCTGGGAATGTGTCAAGAAAACAAGATGAACCACACACAACTGAAGAAAGAATTCCAAGAGAAATATAAGAACTGGGTGACAAAGTTGCTGAATATGCTTTTATCTGGAGGCAGTCTCATCAAAGCCATCAACTCGTGGGCTGTCCCAGTGTTGACATACTCTTTCGTAATCGTCAAGTGGTCCGTTACTGATCTCGATGAGCTCGACTGACTTACCAGGCGGCTCCTAACTAAGTTCAGGCACTTACACACTAATTCTGCAGTAATCAGACTCTGCCTGCCTCGAAGACGAGGTGGGAGAGGTCTATTGAACATAAAAAATTAGTGCCTTAATCAAGAGGCTTCCTTAAGAAGAAAACTGCTAACGAACAGGGACCCGCTAATAACAGCAGTGCCAAGAGAGGACGCTGGATACACGCCTTTGAGCCTCGGATGTGAACTTATCCCGGTCGACGTACCAACAGAAGAGGAGCTCCGAACACAGTGGAGGGAACATGTTTTACAGGGCCGTTTTCCAAAAATGCTACAGCCAGACTACATCGACAAAGTATACTTCATTAAAATGGCTTATCGACAGCTATCTGTACCCCGAAACCAAAGGGTTCTTGACTGCTATTCAGGACAGGGTGATAAAAACAAGAAATTGTCAGAAGCATATCCTGAAAAGCGACGTCGAAGACATATGTAGGAAATGTGGAACTACAGGCGAAAGTATAGAACACGTAATAGGAGGATGTCCCGCGCTAGCAGAGTCAGCATATCTCGGCAGGCACAACCAACTTGCGAAGATGGTCCACCAGCAGCTAGCACTCAAGTATGGCCTGTTAGCGACGGGCTCCGCCATACTACAAATATACACCGGAAGCTGTACTGGAATCGGAAATTGCAGTGATGTACTGGGATAGGCTAATCATCACCGACCGAACAGCCGACTTCAATCGACCAGATATTGTGCTGATCAACAAGAAACAGCGAAGAGGGATCATCATAGACATTGCAGTACTACTTACCCACAACATTCAGAAAACTGAACTGGAGAAGATCGCGAAATACGAAAATCTATCAATCGAGCTGAAGCGCCTATGGAAATTGGAGAAGGTGGAAATATACGCCCTAGTAATATCGGCAGAGGGGAGTTATGACGACCAGATTCAACAAGAACACCGCGGCATTAGGACTGTCTTATAATATAACTAGAAATGGCCAGAAGCCAGTTATATTACAAACATGTCACATTGTTAGAAAGGTTTTAGGACAGGATGAATTTCCTCCCCTCGGCTGAACCTAATTTCTGCTGGAGGTGGGGATGAGATATCAAGCCATCACTGTCTGCAGTAGGAATAGGTGAATGTTTCCCAGCGTTTACGCTGAGAAGTGTTACTATAAAGTCGGCGAAATAATAATATTCACCCCGAAGAGTAACCCCAGAGGTCCTCTCAGGGATCTGTGCGGGAAAGGGGTGGCTATTATTTTGATTTGCCTTGACGTCCTGGGAACGACTTAAGACAATTTCGGTCATGCATTTGACTTACAGTACAGAGGTTACCCAAAAAACTGAAAACATTCCCAAATCTAGGGCAAGTACGGTTGGACTGGCGTCTATACATCCACGCCTACATATACTAGTGTATTAGTGGTTGTATATCAAGTCCGGACAGAGAAAGCGAGACACAGAGGTATCGCGACTGGAAAGACGGTGCTTAAACACACTCGGCTACTACGCCCCTAATATGTGAATAGACTGACATATTGTTTCTACAATGTACAAATTTCTTTGAAAAAAAAGTCGTTTATGGAGGGGACCAACATGTTATCAACATAAATGAGTATTTCGTTGCAAAATTAATCATCGTAAATGTGAAATAAAAAATGATAACACAGGACCACAAAAAAAGTTGGTTACGCGAAAGATATGAACATGATTTTCGACTAACATGGGCCTCCTAGACAAGAACCTATCGTCACTGGATTTTTCCCTAGGTAAAAAAAATCCCTAGAAAACCTCATAATATATCATGCAGGTAAATACATATGTGTATGTGCAGAAGATGGGGAAAATTCGTGGCCAAGCAACCACAAACCCTATAGACCTCTGGATGAGGATTAAGATGTATAACCCTATACCCCGAGGGTCTACTGAAATAACCCATAACCGTTGGGTTGGGTGGGAGTCTGAATAGTCCGCAGATATTCATCTTAAAGGGTTGTAGGGTTTGAGGTTATTAGGTCACCAATCAGCCCCTCCGCTGTAAATACCTGCATGCGGTGGAATTTTTCTCACCTCGGGGAAAAACCAAAGGCCATAGAGATAATCCAAGTGCAGATTGTCGTTTAGGAGGTCCATTTGAAAAATCATACACCTCTCGCTCAAACAACTCTTTTTGTGGATCTGTGTCCATGTATGGAAGACATTCGCTTTGAGGTAGTCGAGAGTAAGAGCTGAAAAATTCAGTGTGGAAGAGAATCAGCTTCGCCTTAAGTCGCATGTGACGGTTGCAGTTAATCTTCTACAGTTAATAGAATAAAGAACGGTACAACACGGACAGCTGAAATAATTTAGGAGAGGAGCATATGCGCAGAAACGCTTTGTAGTTTAAAAATTTAGAAATTTCAACCATGTGCCATGACCTACTTAATTAATGTTTCATTAACTCAGATTTAGGTGTTGTAGAAACATAGTTAAGAAAATTTGTTTGGACATAATAACATTTGATAAATTTATTATCAAACCATTATCGATCATCAATATTTTTTTTTCAATGGGGCTATGTGTTTTGCGTTTTTTTGTTTTCATAAATGTACGTACTGTTAGCTTGCCTTTAACTTTAACTACTGTTAACTGCGTCGCCAATAGCAGGTGTCGGGACATTATGTCACAGAAGCCGCTATCCAATTAGATTATCACTATTCATAATCATTCGTACTCACCTACTTGCTATTTGCTAACATTCGGGCGATCATATGGTATGTACACCATATTATAACAAAGAAATAACACAATACTCTCTTAATCTGACATGATTCAGATTACATATGTAGATATATTCTGTGTATCAGAATGTAATGCCCATTTATTGAAGTAGTAATAAGATATTAAATGAGAATAAAACATACGGATTTTGTAATAAAAAGATATAAGATAAAGTAATTAATAGATCTGTAGGTATTTATGATTGTAAAACAGAGTTTGACATCATAAAGATTTAGATTTGATACACGAAGAGTTGTCGAATTAAAAATATAATTATTAAATTTCATTGATGCAACCAGTTACGCACAGTATATTTGTTCTTACCATCAAACGATAATGTCGTTCGTATCGTATATAACGTATCGTATCGCTCCTGTTTGTTAATAATGGTCTGTTCTTGTCTATTTAATTATATTTCCAACTGTCTGTGTCAAAAATTTGTTTCAGAAATGGACAAACAATCGTTTGGCATACTAACAGGTAAGTTATATTTAAACACCATTATAACTAACTGTCTTAGTGTTAAGTCCTTTCGGGATCGTAATTAGTCAGATACTCTACGCTTTTTGATGTCAACTTTTAAGGATAATTCTTCAAAACCGAAGAAAACTGAAAATATCTCCGAAATTTGTAAATTTAACCATGATATTCATGATAAAAATGAGAAATGAAAATTAGATAACTGAAAAAAAGTCAGGGTGTTCCATTTTACAATGCTGGTAAAGCAAAAATACTTAATATACAAAGTATTTTCGAATTTATTTTAATTGCAACGTATGGAACACTTTCTGTCATTACATCATGGCAAAATTAAAATGGGAGCCTACTGCCCAAAAAAAGATATTGGTTTTTCCAGACTCTAAAACTGTCATTTTTTTAACAACAAATATCTTCGAAACGGCTGGGTTTAGGTAGAGATTACGAAGCATGTTTTCAACTCAAACTTGTGTACTCTTTCCAGATTTGTAAAAAAATATAGGGTGTTGCATTTAAAATAAGAAAGTTAGTCGACGTTCTGAAGTACATGAGTACCTTATAGATTCGGCAATATTTTAAAAATGTGAGAACAAAATCTTACAAATTACATTTTAACATTTTCTATGAAAACACGATTCTATATACCAAATAAGTACTAAAACCTCACCCTGTATATTATTTTAATTTAAGCACTGTTAGTGTATAGTATCTTTTTTGATTGTTTTTTTTTTGCGAGAAGAGTGACCAACCCTCTACTAAGTTTTACCAGTCTTCCCTCAATAAAGCATGAACTGTTATGATTTTTCTAAATGTTTCTATTTTTAGTAAGCGACACCTGTTTCCTGAAGGTAAAAGAGGATATAGCTGGTCCAAAATTGGAACAAGAAGTGAAGAGACATTTTCCTAATTCTACATTTTTCAAAAAAAATTGTTCCGGACGATATTAACGAAATAAGGGATGCGTTAGAGTTATGGACGAAATATGGATGCAACGTTATATTAACTACAGGTAATGTGATATCTTAGTACAATACTTTCTGGACTCTTAAGGTAGATATCCACAGGGAAACCAACATTTCATGAGATTATTTTTTCTCCTGCGAAATTTTTGTTAAATAAGTTTCTACTGAGATACTTCTCAACAACACTTGAGTTTACGCTACACGTGAAATTTTACTTTCATGAAACAAGGCGTCTATGAATGCGCCGTTTCCATATTTTATAAAATATTTCGTAAAAACTAGTAATGATTTCTAAAAGTCTATTTTGCAGCCTAAAGAACTTCAGTCTTTTAGCGATTTTTTAACGTGTTTGTAATCTTTTCCTTTGGTTCGATGAAGTTTTTGTCCCATTTAAACTTATTGACTAAGCATGTACGGTATATAAAAAGCTAAGTGGTACATTGTGCGCTTCGTAGTGAGACACGACCAAATTAACAACGGAAAAAATAACAAGAATGCTAAAAAACGCTAAAAGATTGAACTTCCATATACTGCAAAATAGATTCGCAAATATTTACCTACAAACATTACAGAAACAAACACGATATATTCAATTTTGAAAACCATAGTAAGATGTTTTTATGCATTGTTTGATTTTACAATCCCACCAAAACCCCCCCTTATTGACCCACTTCATTTGTAAAATATGTAATATAACAGAAAAGGAGTAGAATAGCTGCAGCGGTTTTTTATTTTTTGTGGGACAAAAAAGTTAATGGGATTCATATAATTCGATCAACCTCAGTATCATAAGTTTCTTGTCCAAATTACATTATAGTCTTTTCTGTCAGCCTCTTTTTTCACTAATTTCACTCATTCTTCATGAAAACGCATTCTTTTATTTCAGAGACAACAGTGCAGCAAGTGAAATGAATGTTTCACGCGACACTAAAATATATCATGTTTACACGTTGAAATTTGTTCAAGAAATTAAAATCTCATAACACTATTTCACGAGAATTTTTCTAATACATACATACAGTGGCGGTCACATACTTAGAAACGGCATTGTTTTAACATAACTTATGCACATTATGTCATTTAGTTTTTTAACCCGTCCCAACAATTATACCTATATACAATAAACATGCGTTCTAAAGCGAATCAATTCGTAACTTATTTTGTTCTCCATCCGTCTCAGTTCAAATTTTATATTTATAATTGCCATTTACCTACCATTTTTCGAAGGACACATAATTAGAAACGATATAGAAAAATGTTCATTATTCAAGAAACTATGTAAAATAGATTAATATTTGTTGGATAGTCATGGTTCTTTATTACTCCTGCGTATCTCCTACCCATAGAATTTATCAAAGTTTGACATAACTCTACAGGTATCGAGTACCAGGCCTCTCTAACAGCTTCATACAATTCATCAAAATTTTTAAACTGACGCTGACAAACTCGCTGTTTTACTTCACCCCATAGATTCTCTATGATTCCATCGGATCCTAGTGAAAACAGTATGTCCGACGTCCGCCGAAATGTGAATATAATCCGAACTATACAACCATAACGTTAAAACACGGAGGCGGATGTGTCGTCATCTGGGGTTGCTTTTCCTGGAGAGGTGTAGGCTCCATACATCGCGTAAAGGGAATCATGGACCAGTAGGTGTATATTAACATATTGGAAAATATTCTGCAACCATACGCTGGCGAGTTTATGCCTGTTACGTGGAAGCTTGTTCAAGACAATGATCCCAGACGTACTGCGAAATATGTAAAACAGTAGTTAATTAATAACTCCGTATCTATTATTGACTGGCCATCTTGTAGCTCTGACCTCAACCCCATAGAGAATCTATGGGGTGAAGTAAAACAGCGGGTTTTGTTAGCGTCAGTTTAAAAATTTTGATGAATTGTATGAAGCTGTTAGAGAGGCCTGGTAGTCGATATCTGTAGAGTTATGTCCTAAAAACCCCTTTTTTCCCTTCTGTTTGGTAAAAGGAAAATTGTTGGGACGGGTAAACTAAAACATGTCTAAGTTATGCTAAAACAATGCCGTTTCTATTTATGTGACTGCCACTGTATATCACGTATCTCAATTTCCACATTTTACCGAGATTTTGATTCCATAAGACAAAAATCCAAGAGCCAAGTGTGCCTCATTTATTCGGCCGCAAGTACTCGTAAAAGATGAAACATTTCTTTAAATTATTACGAAAATTTGTCTTCACCATCTCATATTCTAAAAAGGCAAATTTTATTACATGTCGAATGAGGCACCATTGCGAAGGTGATTCCTTCAATAAGTAATATTTAAAATTATACTTCGGAAATACTTCGTTTAAAGATTAATTTAATTATTTAATTCAAGTAATTAAGCCTGGAGTGGGTACTGGAACCTTCGGCGTAGAAACAAAAAACTGGAAGTTTTCCACGAAACACCGAACTACTATACTTTTCTCGACGCGCGTTTCGCCAACTAAGTTGGCATCGTCAGGAGAAGATAAAAACTCTCAGTTTTAATCAGTCCAGTTTTTTTTAAGTAATTAAGAATGCGCTTTATATATTTTCAATTTCTGGAACACTGGATAACAATTGAGAATGTGTTATGTCAAATAGCCGAGTAGAACTACCGAGAAGAACTGTCAAATAGCCGACTGTAGAACCTCTCGTGTTCGAGTGATTTTTTAAATAATTCCTTCGTTTTCTGTTTTAAATAATTCCTTTCCTTCGTTTTTGTCAAATTTAAACTTTTAAACGGTCGCCATTTTACAATGGCTTGATAAAATCGCGCCATTTAGGAGTATACTGCATGAAATAAGAGCTTTCAAATGATGTTTCACAAGCCATATGTTGTCTTTTAAAAAAATATCGATGACGTCATATCTTTTGACAGATGTCAATAAATAACAAATGAAGTACGTCAAAATATAGGCAAATGAAAGATTGTAATTGATGTGTCCGAGCGTTTTTCTAAAAAAATACTTTAATTTTTATAGAATTTATGCGCGACTTTACGCCCTCACTGTATAATACTAGCTTTACACCGACAAAGAAGTTGATGAATATATTCATCAACTTCTTTGATCAAATAAATTCGTGAACTTCTTGGAGCACCTCGTTGATTGCGTATGGGGTAGGTACATGCCCTGTGCACTTAAGCGATGCTTATTGTGCCCCCATAGTCTAGTCATTCCATTAGTCCTGTTTCCTTAAGAAATTTAAGGACAGTTTCTAATGGAGCGTCTGTCACTTCTTTTGGTTCTATTGTTATAGCCCCAAAGTTCGAATACCTGGCAGCTGCCAGCGCCGGGCATTCGCATAATATGTGGAGGGAGGTTTCTTCCTCCTCTCCGCACCTTCTGCAATCGGGATCATTTTTCACCCCGATTGTCGTAAGATGTCGCATGAGTGGACAGTGTCCCGTAAACAGTCCTACTATCCATCTCAGCTGGTTTCTACCCAGTTTTATGAAGTCTTTTGACTTGTTCCAGGATGGTTCACCGATGAACATCCGCGAGTGTCTCAACCCTGGGACTTTCGCCCAGTGCGATATGTGTTTTTCTCTTAATAGGTCCTTCATGACCCTCCTGGCTGTCCGGTAAGCCAGACCGCAGGTGGGCTCCGGCCCTATCAGTGGAACTTCCGCCCCTTTCTTTGCAAGAAAGTCCGCTCTTTCGTTCCCTACATGGCCTTGGAGCCCTCTCATCCACTTGAGAGTGATGCTGTTGTGTTCCGCTAGTTTCGTTAGCGAATCCATACAGTCTTTAACATACCTGGGAATGTATTTCTACAGCTCCCAGGGCTTTGAGTGCGGCTTGGCTGTCGGAGATGATCTGGATCCTCTTATTTGTGTAAGACCTCCTAGTCATCTCCTGCGCGCAAGCGGATATTGCAGTTATTTCTGCCTGGAATACGGTTGCATAGTTCCCCAGATTTATGCTAATTTCGCAATCTGGGTCTGTGTTTGTTGCCCCCGCTCCAGTACTTTGTTCGGTTTTGGACCCATCTGTATACCAGGTGGTTCCATTCTGCTGGATTGGTATGTGACTGTCTTCCTCTCCCTCCTTCGGTACGATCACCCGCTAAGGTTTGTGGAAGATTATGTCACTACCAATTCTGTCCGACCGCATGTTTAATATACGGTTTTGCTTTAATTCTTCAAATATCTCCCCGTATATGGAGTCCCCGTTTTGTGGTGGTTACTCCATGTCCGGAAATTTCTAGCCTGTAAGCTGCCATCAAAGCCTCCGCCTCCAACACAATGTGTAGAGGCGGAAGACATAGCATTGCTTCCATGGCTGCAGTGGGCGTTGTTTGCATGGCCCCTGTTATTCCTAAGCAGGCAAGTCTTTGCAGCTTGCCTAGTTTTGCTATGGCTCCCTTTTTTCTAGCTTTATGCCACCAAATGAGAGAGCCATATGTTACCCTGGGGATTATCACTTTGGAGTATATCCAGAGTGCCATTGCTGGTTTTAATCCCCATGTCTTACCAACCATGCGTTTGCAGGCCCATAGGGCCCGGGTAGCCTTGTTGGCAGTTTTTTCCAAGTGAGCCCCAAAGTTTAGTTTAGTGTCTAATGTTGGTCCTAAGTACTTAACTTCGTTGCTCAGTTGGAGTTTACTTCCCCACAGGTGAAGTCCCTTCAAATCTTGAAGGTTTCTTCTTTTTGTGAAGGCAACTACTGCTGTCTTTGAGGGGTTGACGTTTAGCCCCTCTTTCTTGCACCATCTTTCTACTGTTCTCAGGGCACGCTGCATGAGATCGGATACAACCACTTCAAACCTCCCACTGACTAGAACAGTGATGTCATCTGCGTACCGTTGCGCATGTATGCCTCCTTGTTCTAGTTCCCAGAGGAGACTGTCCACCACTAAGCTCCACAGTAGAGGCGACAATACACCCCCCTGCGGACAGCCTCTGGCAGCCACTATCGCTCTGGTTACATTGCCAATGGAGCTTGTTATTTTCCTGTCTCTAATCATGGAGCTGATCCAGTCCGCAATGAGCTTTCCAACTCCTCGATTTTCGACAGCTCTTTTAATCGAGTTGAAAGAGGTGTTATCAAATGCTCCCTCTATATCCAGAAAGGTTCGTAGTGCAATTTCTTTATTTCCTAGGGCCCGTTCAATCCTGCTTGTGAGTTCATGGATGCTCAGTTCACAGGATTTGCCTGCTTGGAAGGCATACTGGTGCCGGTGCAGGGGGTTTTCCCTTAGTGCCACGTCCCTACCTATATATAAGCCTACCCACAAAAAGATATGCCTGTCCACAAATTTTTCTAGCGTCTTTAATAAGAACGCTGTTAGGCTGATGGGGCGAAAGGATTTTGCCTGGGCATAGGATTCACGCCCAGGTTTAGGTATGAATACTACCTCAGCCTTTCGCCAGTCTTGTGGCACATAGCTTAGGGCCAGGCTAGCCCTAAACAGTGCGCACAGAGGGGGAAGCTAGCGCTTCCAACCCCTGTTGTAGCATTATTGGCATTATCCCGTCTGGGCCCGGTGATTTATATGGTGCAAATGATTTCACAGCCCATATAATCTTGGTTTGGTCAACTAGTTTTTGAGCTAGTCTCCAGCTCTCCCGTGTTCCCCGAGTATTCGGTATTTCAGGGTCTGAGTTGTTGGTTTCTGTGGGTGTTCTGCCTGGGAAGTGTGTTTCCAGAAGTAAATCCAGAGTATCCTCCCCTGATGCAATACATGTTTGTTGCAGCATTACATGAGCACCTAGTTTGTTTTACACCAAATCAAATCTTTATATGGTGATTGTCAGTCGTCAATTGTACCAACATTTACGGGTAATTTACAATTTAAGGTTATCTAAGTTGGTATTATACTAAACAAAATAATAATAACTTCTCTTTTTTGTGTGTTGGTCCCACTGAATTGACAGAATTCGCGTGAATAAATTGGATGAAAATAGTATTGGTTCTAATTCGTGAATAAATTGATGAATTTATTGATGAACTGTGAAGGTAAATTTCTGCTTTACACCGATCAAATTTCTCCTTGAAGCCACTTCATGAATTCATTCATGAATTTATTGTTGGTGTAAAGGCAGTATTAGATTCATACAGAACATTTGTCACTCGAATGACATATCCAAAACAGGGACACGACCATTCGAAAATCGCCGTATGTTGGGAATAATTTCGATAATGTTTAGGTAAAAAGTCGAATGAGGAGTCAAAATGTCGAGAAAAAAATGAGTAATCGGACCGGAACCATTAGAACCCTGTCGGTACGAACGGGCGTTTCGACGACTTCTTATATGGGACCGTCGATCTGTTTGGGCCGTTACATAAAAATAAATGCAATGCGATGAAATAGAAATGGGTATTTGCAATACAAAAATATTCGTCTAATTTCCCTGAAAAACCCCGCTACATAGCACAAAGAGAAGGCAGAATAAAAAACTGAGATCATTCAAGAAATATATCATTTATTACGGGTATTTGCGGCCGGAATAAATTAGACACCCTTGGCTCTCTGATTATTTAAACATAATAAACAAGACCTTTAATTCCCGTCTCATCGCATTCTAATTCTTTATGAAAACAGTTGCACTACTAGGAATATTGGAGAATCAAGAGGGGTTAATAAATTAACTTCTCTCTCAGGTAACGCGAATCAAATAAGAGAGTGAGGAGTAAACAAATCGTGAGCGAGGTGATGGGAAGGCCTGCATCTCGCTGTAATCTCGACTGAAATTAACGTTCTATTTTGTTTAGAAAAATTAGAGACGCTCCAACTAACTGAAAGGTGTACCATATAATCTGCGTTTTAAAAAAAGGACTGAGGAAAAATGTGGATCAGTGGGTATATTAAAACAGGAAGACATCATACGTTATCGTAAAATTCTAGATACCGACGTCATGTCGAAGTATTCAGAATTTTATGATAACAGGTATGATGTGTTCATATTCCAAGGCCATACCTGTACCAAATACCTGTTTGTCAGGTATAAAAAATTTGGCAAGTAAAAGTGCGTATTGATTTGCAACAGAATGCTCCGAACGAACCAAACGCGCCGCGCGCGCTGTAACAAACATTTGCGCGGACAATTCGGGCTGTTTGGAGTGTTTGCGGTGTTCGATGCGTTCCCACCAGTAATCAGTGTTGTTTGTGTGTTCGTCGACATGGATGCTGATGATGTGATTGTAGCCGCTGGTGCTTTTTTAATTATAAATGCGTTAACGAGATTTAAAAAGAAGAGAAAAGAAAGAAAAATGTGGGCAATACGCCTTTTTTTTTGCGACGTAAAAATATGGCCTTACTCAGTGACCTGGATTATATGCATTTGAAATATTTTACGAGGAGGGCTGCAGAAGACATTGAGAATCTAATATGTCTAGTAGGTCCTAGAATAGCCAAGACTTTCCATTTTTTTTTTTGACATCATTTGGGGCGCATCCCGTATTTTTGGCAATTACCGCCCACGCATCATGCTTTATAATTATTAAAATACAAGCCGTTTGTAGGATCCCATAATACAGGTTGCCTTTCAAACTGATCAATCAGCTCAACGCATTTTTCCCAGCTCCAGTCCATTTTCTTCGATAAATTACTTGTCCGCCAAGAACGGAACGCGACAAACACAGCAAACACAGCGAACACAGCAAACGCACCAAACGTCCGTATCCACTGAGCACCAGCGAACGAATAATTCCCTTTGCGCAAATCGCGTTTACCGACAAACCTCGGAAAATGTTCGGCGCATTCTGTTCTGTTTGGCGCAACGTACTGACTAGACAAATTTGTTACAGCGCGCGCGGCGCGTTTGGTTCGTTCGGAGCATTCTGTTGCAAATGAATACGCACCTTAAGACTTAAATATTTCGTCGGTTTAAAGGTAAAATTCATTAAGTAATACAAAATCAATTGTAAGAGAACTGCAATTGTCTAATAAGAGACGAAAAAAGTTGCAATAATTTGGGCCATTGTGCTACTTAGATTATAGTATTAGACTAATATTAGCTTACATACGTACGTAAAATCATTAACAAATGACAGTATTGAATAATTATTTGTGTAAAGTTAATAAGGGCCGAAAGATTCGTCCTAAAAGAGCCCGTTATTACAAGTCCGTACTTGCAAATAACAAAATTAACAGTTCAAGCAAGAAAGAGGAATGCAATTATTGTAAATATTCAAATAGGCCTCCTTCTTCAGCTAAACTAATGAATTCAGCTAAATAAATGACTAGCCTGTCATAAAAAATTGTAGTTTCTACAATACCTTCGCAATAACGCATTTTTCTAATCAGTAACTAAACCAGAATAAATGTAGTTACATTGGGTACAGACCCAATGTAACTCTTGCTTTAATCATTTGGATAAATAACTTGAGATCACTTAGAAATCTTACAGTTTAGGTATAGAGAATACTAATATTTATAGAAAGAGTATGAAAGAGGGAAGCGAACGATATTATAAAATACAGCACGTTCTATTGAAAATAATCGACTTAAGAAAGGATAAAGTTGTTAAAATGTGATCTTCAAACCACTTTGTTAAATAATTTAAAATAACTCGAAAACGGTACATTTTGGGTATAGGAAACGCTAGCATGTGTTGAAAGATGATACAGAAAGGAAGCAAAACGAATTATAAAATATAGTACGTTCTGTAACGCGACAAAACTGTTCAATTTTGACCTTCCATTTTGTAGATTTTCTATATATCTAGAATTATTAATAGTAAGATCAATCTCTTATGCTTACATGGTAAAATAATTAACCATGTTATGGTTAATTATTTTACCATGTAAGCATAAGAGATTGATTTACCACTGTTGGTATTATCAATCACTTTCGGTATATCCGGAAGTGACCGGAAGTCACCCGGACGCCCCCTCTAACTCTCTCTTTTTTTATCTTACTGAAAATGTAAAAACGGTCTTCCACACAATTTTTTATGTAGAATCCAGTGGCGTAGTCAGTTCTTGTCTCCCATCGTCGGTTTTCTCAGAATAAATAAAAAATACGTGTTTTTTTTTTTTAATTGAACACTGGTTTTACACATGAACATTTATTTGGTTGACTTAAGGTGTATATTTTCTAATGAATTATCCCGAAAAAGTGCCGAAAATTCAACACCCTATTACAGTTCTCCCAAAACGTTCAATAGGCCGCTCACCGTGAAGCGCCTTTTATACAGGGAGATTGATTGAAATAATTCATTAAAAATATTGTGGCTTGTTGAATTCTGATTCTTGAAAATTTGAACTTTAGTTAATAGGCCTATGGCGGACTTGATGAAAATATTTTCAAGATAGCTGTACTTCCGGTTATACCTGAAGTCGGCATCAACTTCCTTATTTGCCTTATTTGCTTATCTGCTAACTTCCTTATAGAATGGTACTTTTTATGCCAGATTTTTCGTCTACATATTATTCCTAGATATATTTTCATGAGATTTCCCTATACCTATTTTTCTCGATTTTGAGATATTTCCGATTTTTTGAAATTTTGTTCATTAGCGCCATAACCTTTGAAACTACATATCTGTAGTGGTCATTTTATAAAATCAAATGTTGGTATTTAGCATTGTGTTTAGTAGAACCCTAAAGCTATGCAGCAATGCTTTTATTATTTCTCAATTAAGTACAAGGTGCTTAAAATAGAATTAGAATTTAGCCCAACTTCAAACCATCCAAACTAAAAAAATATTTTTTTAAATACGATGCCCCATATTTTATTTTACATTTTAATGCAGAATTAAATTATTAATCCATCTATAATAGCATATTTAATATTTATTTATTTATTTATGGTTTGTAAAAAATTGCTTATAACTTCTAACTCATCGTTTGATTTTTCACTAGCGTGTCATGGAAATGATACTACTAATGATGCTAATGTTACTATTAATGCTGATAATTAGATATTATGTTTTTCATATTTCCTTTACTTTCAATCAACATTATTAAAAAATACCGATAGCTTAATTGTATCTTAACATATGCCAAAAGTGAGTGAATAGTGAATCACATCTCAAAGGTAGACAAGACCTTATATTAGGTCACAGAAGTCACTATCGAATAATATTGTTAATAATAACCACACCTACTCACTATGTTACTTAAAGCTAACTTCGACAAATGCATATTGTATACTCCGTGATTGGGTAAAATAAAATTTACTAAGGTACTGATATCTATAAAATACATGTATGAGTAAGTACAACGAAAAACTTTTATAATTTTCAAATAATATTTTAAAGTTTTATCTAAAAAGTTCTCAGTCATTAAAATCCATATTTGAATATTCTTGATTTTTCATGTTGACAAACACAGAAAGCACACTACGAGTATATAACTCGATTGACTCGAAGATAACACAAATTGTACTATAGCTTAAGAAAACAGGAACAGTAACATTAGCACAATCTTGACATTGAAATGTCAAACGATTTATTAAAAGTTATAAGTGAATTTAAAAAAAAACGCTAAATAACTAAAACACTATTAAATATAGGTATAGAGAATGCTAATATAGATCAATGCATAATTTAATTTCCCATTAAAATATGAAGTAAAACATGAGTATTTACAAAATTTGATTGTGGATGGTTTGAAGTTGGACTAAATGGTAGTTCTATTTTAAACACCATGTACATAATTGAGAAATAATAAAAGCATTGTTGCACATCTTTAGGGCTACTAGCTCTACTAAACATAATGCTAATACCGATACTTGATTTTCTAAAGTGACCACTACAGATAGTTTCAAATGTTATGGCGCTAATGAACAAAATTTCAAAAAACCGTAAATAACTCAAAAACATAAAATAACATGTAGAATCGAAATATGCAATCAAAAAGGTACCATTCTATTTAATCTAAACAAGTTGTAACCGACTTTCGCTATCATCGAGGGTGCAGCCATCTTTAGAATATTTTCTCGTCCGCCATAGGCCTATTAGCTTAAGTCCAAATTTTCAAAAAATCAGTCATTTCTACAAGCTCCAATACTTTTAACGAATGGTTTCGATCAATCACCTTGTATTATATTTTTTTGTAGAAGTATAATTTGCTATTATAAAACTTGTAACTCTTTGAATCACGTTTTGTCATATTTCCAGGGGGAACCGGAGTGTCGCCAAGAGATGTGACTCCGGAAGCTACCAAGCTAGTCATAGAGAAGGAACTTCCTGGCATCTCGCACGCCATGGTGGCAAGAAGTTTGGCCGTCACCGATATGGCGATGCTCTCGAGGGCCGTGTGCGGCTTCAAAGCGAAAACACTTATTATAAATCTGCCTGGCAGCGCGAAGGGGGCCGTCGAGTGCTTCGGTTTTATTAAAAATTCAATTTCTCACGCGGTCGCCCTGTTGACAGACAATAAAGAACTTGTTGCGAACACTCACCGACTAATTCAGGGAACAGCTGGCGAGAGCAGGGTAATGTTGATAAATTGATTCTTACGTTAGGAATATCGAAATGCGTTTTTTTGTTGTTCTTACTTGCACGTTATTTTCCAGATGGTTCAGTAGATACATCCAAAAGGCTGTCGGAGTGACATAAAAGCTATACTTTTGAAATACATAGTATGTCCAAAACGTTCGTAGACGATGTATATAAAAAATATTATATTATACATAATAAATTATATGATCACCCGCAAATTATTCTTGAGTAGCAATAGGTATACTTGTGCTAACATATTTTCCATTGCTAAAAACCGGAAGTCCTCCTTAGATGTGCTTTTCAATAGCCTTGTCACACTCCTTTGAATATTTTCCACGTCTTCCAAATGCAACACCATTTTAACTTTTTGAGTAAAAACGGCGTTGAAAAAGAAAAAAGCGAGAGAGTGCCAAGATCTGGGAAATAAGGGATTTCAAGTTTAACAAGGAATTTGTTAAATGTTAGTTCGCTATTCCATTAGGACATTGTTGTCCATGTCTATCTCGCTCATCGCATCATTTTCAAGTTGTGCGTACCACGCGATGTTGCAAGTTGTACAGAAAATTGTGGAGGAAACCAACTGTAGATTGCGCATGTTTACATATTTACAGTGTTGCCAATTAGACTATCGGTTAGTCTACGAAGTTTTAGGACACACTACGTAGTACGTACATTAAAAAAATGCTGGAAGTAAGGATATTCCTTCCATTAAACGTTATTTTTGTTGTCGAAATTAATATCGGAAGGAATTCAGCATTATAGGTTAGTTTTTTTAGTTTAGATACATTTAAGAGAGATGATGTTTTATAAAATATGATAAGAGAAATTAAAAGTAAATATATGTAGCACTCTAATGTGATCATATTACTGACTGAGATACATTTTCCAGTAAAACGTAGAAATAATTGAAAATTTTTAAAGACATACTTGCAACTTGCAGTATGTATAAATCTGTACCAAACACAAATCTACTCGTACAATATTGCTATGTGATTCTAAGTTCACATACATACATACATTAGGTATCATACACGTTCATGACATCAGCACTCTCCAGGTCAAATTGACCAACGTTGCAGACAGAAACCGAAAATCCCCTTTTCCTATGCTTGAAGTAGACGACGCCGTTAATGTTATAATAAGAGAAGGTACACCTTCGCTGGAGATAGAGGTTATTCCGTTTGAAGAAGCCATGAATAGAATACTAGCCGAGGATATATATGCTGAGGAACCAGTTCCAGCTTTCCCTGCATCAATCAAAGATGGCTATGCCGTAAAGGCTTCTAATGGAGATGGCGAGAGGATAGTCCGAAATGTTGCAGCAGCAGGAGATCAGGTAATATATTTATAGTTTCATATTGTAATTCAAATAATTTTGTATAACTTATTTTTTGAATAATTTCCTTTAAAGAAACGTGGGATTATAAAATTATACGGTGTATCCCAGGATAAGTGAAAGAGGTATATAAGACAAATAATTTTCGAGTTGTAAACTGAATCTTTAGGGCTTAACAAAAAAAGTAATTTTTATATGTTAATTTTCGAAACATCAAGTAGGTCTTGGCAGGAGTAAATTAATTATTTTCTATGTATGTGAATGCCTTTTCAAAGCCGAATATCAAAAAATCATAAAGTTGCATTAAAAAAGTACAATTGTATGCCAAATTTCAAAACCATCAGAACTATGAATGTTTGTATATTTTTGCACATTATAGATATAGTTTAAGTTTTCTGTAAATTTAGTTTTTTGTAGAAGATGTGAAACACTATGAAACACAATAGTTATTCAGAATTATGAAACAAATTTTCACACGGAAGTTCTGATGGTTTTAGATGCATAATAACTTTAAAATCAAGTGGAAAAAAAGTATAACATAATATGTTATATCGTTGTAACCAGAATAACAAGTGGAATCCAACCAATAGAAAACAGGAAGTTACGTTAAAAAAATGTATTGTTTAAACAGCTGCTATACATTTTTGTTTCAATTATTTTTCTGACAGCATATTCTAAAATATCAGAAAAAAATAATTTACTTACCCACCCAAAAAAAATATAGCTCTGGAAATGACGGAGGAAAGAGAGATGGAAATTATTACGAAATCACCCTGTACAGTACCAAAACAATATAGTACTAGGCCATGGACGCAAAACAAAATATGATACCGGTCAAAACGGTTAACCTTTATTAATTCCTTGTGTTTATTTGGTCGATGTAATAGTTTTTAACTGGTAGGTAATTTATTCTTCTGAATCACTGAATAATATGCTAAATTCAGAACAAAAAATATATATTGTAAAACCTATAAGGAAGAATGCACATGTTTGAGTGTTTTTTTTCGTGATAATTCTAACTAGAAACAAATCGGGCGAAAATAAAAAAAAAACGGTATAAGTTCGTTTCTCCGATGACGCCACAAGAGGGGGGAGATGTGTCACTCGGAACGGTTTTTCCAGTTAAGTCGATTGGTGTCACTTTCAGGTTGAGGAAACCAACGGTTCGAAAGTTGGACATCAAATATTGAACATCAAATATGATGCTTTTTAATAATTCAAAATTTTGGAGGGTGTCGTTTTTTTTTTTCAGAAAAGCGTAACCAAAAACCTAACACAGCCTGGCCTAACATAATTTAACATAACCTAAAATAACTACACTCACAGTTTATAAACTAAACGGTCGGCTTATTTTGTCTATGTGAGCGGAGTTATGTGACGTAGAAAGATACACTTTCTATCTCGCACATCAGTTGTCACATTTTTAGACAGTTTGAGGCTCGATCAAATAAAGACGGTATGACAAACCTTAAACAGTCATGTCAAAATTATATGTCAAAGTTGTCAAAATGATGTTTGTTTTTGAAACGTCATCACGGGGTATCTAGTGACGTCAAAATTCCTCTCACTTTTCCTAATGCTCCGACCTTTAAGTATAGACCGTAAATACCCTCACAACATAACTTAACGCCTAATCTATGAATTTTGTGATGACGTTTGGCGCCGCCTATAGTCTGCCTACATGTCTAGAATACCTTTCGGTACAGACATGCGGCTTTTAACAATGAGGTGTCGCAGTGACACCTCAGCGACTAATTAAAAGTTCAGTTCACTAACACTTCACTCCAGTGAACTAGAATGTAATGATTTGCACTACAGAAGATCGTTTTCCAAATAGACTGCTTCTTGGAGATAAAATATACGATAATATACACACGGACGAAATACACGATTTTTTTAAGCAATGAACAGTTTTATTTGAAAACACTTAACGGTACATTAGTTCACAAATAATGTTTTTCTTCATTAATATTTTTTATAAACAGAGAAATAAAGGTGATATAAGGGATTTTACTATTTTTCTATGAATCTGCCTTCCATGGACTCGTGTTTAAAAAAAGATTTGAAGTGTCATGGTTATTTCCATTTGTCATCACAGACAATTTTTGTGGAACGCGACGCTTTCACTAATTAAGATAAATGTTTAAGCCATTCGAAGAAGAACTCCAAAACGGAGAAGCGATTAGGATATCAACAGGCGCTCCAATTCCGCCTGGAGCAGACGCCGTGGTTCAGGTAGAAGACACCGTTATAGTTAAAAGGTCTGCCGATGATAACCAGGAAGAGGTGATTCAAATCAACGTTATCCCAGAAAAAGGGCAAGACATCAGGTAGTTTATTTTACAAGGGCATATCCTAAAAATCGCCGCACCAATGTTATACGTTGCATCATCCTCATAATTTAATAAGAGTTTTTAATATTGGCAACGATATCAGTGGTGGCACTCAGTTTTCCACCTTTTGTTAGACGATTGTTCTTAAAAAGGGCGAGTTAAAGTTCTGGTGAATCATTGCAACGGAAAATGGGAATGCAATTACATGTAATATTTGTCATTATAGTGTGGCAAATATTTTCTTATGATTCAACATTGTCGCGTATCAAGGCTGAAATATTTTTTGCCCTTCCAATTTTCTCATTTCACAAAGTGGTTAAAACACAAACCAAGTGGGCCAAGCATGGTCATATCTTCTGTATGGGAAAAAGTGAAGCCCAAATCTGGGGTTGGGACATTTGGAAGGAAACACCAGCCCCGACTACGGCAACAAGTCCGCATTTAGGAAAACCAAAAAATGACTATATCTACTAACTTGTTTTACTAATTCCCTTACCACACAAAAATAGCAGAGAGTTGGATTCACAATATCCGAGAATTTGTAATAACCAGGTATTTTTTGTACTTATCATGAGATTTGTATATGACTGATCTTTTAGGTTTAAAACTCTTATCTTTCTAAGGTTTTAAATAAATTCACTGAGGTAAAAGTTACAGCGAAGTACATGTAACAGTAAATGTTACATACATGGTATCTAGTTTTATTTATGTACAAATCCATAAATTCGTCATTTTTCAAGGTAATAAATTAGACTTTTTTTATTTAAAGGCATCGAAAATTACTTCTTCTAACCCTACTATATAAATATTAACAATTTAGACCATTTTCTAAAGATTTATTTGGAAAATCACAAATTTGATAATTGCCAGATCGCTGCCTCAGAATTACAGAAGTTCTATGTTACACACAAACAATCTTGAGATAAACGCATGTAAACTTTTTGGTGGCAGTAGAAGAATAGAGTGGTATAAGAAGAATAATCGTTTGCTTCTCTGAAGCCTTTCCCGTTGAAGCTGTCGTTATACTGAATAGCGATGTTGCCAAAGTTTTTAAGTGTGCATATTGCCATGTGATATGTATAAGTCCGGAACCGATAACACTGTAACATAGAACCTTATAATTCTGAGGCAGCGAGATGTTAGCTGTCAGCTTTGGATTGGTGCATTTTGAGTTATTTTAGAAGCAGAAGTGATTTGGTGAGAAGTAGATTTGGTGAGAAGAGACAAGAGAAGAGAGAGTTTATTACGATCAAACGATTACGAAGTTTTGATCAAACCCTGATGTTAAAAAATCCCATATGGTTCCAGCTTTATGGCGGACACTGTATTGTATATACCATAAATATTCTTTTTTTTTTGACAAAGATACTCGTATATATTTAAAATGGAAAATATCTTTAAGTTACACGTACAGTTACATATTATTAGCATAATTTAAAAAAAAGTGTTTTTTATTCTTTTTTTACTATGTTTTAGTTGTATGTACATTTTTATAACCAACTGATTAAATGATCAAGTTGTAATCCTTTTAATGATTTTATTGACAGACGAATATAAATATACTTCTACGTCCAAATGTTTAAATTGCAGAATAGATTAAAGAAAATTGTAAATTATTATGTGATGATATGACTCATTCTTATTATTTACTTCACAAAATTATTATTTTTTTTATTTACATAGTTTAATGTTTTCCTTCCTTATGTTCTTGTAGTAGTAAAGACATGTGCTTTATATTTGTAGAGATATACAAAACGATGTTTTTGTTACCTCTTACATTTTCTCTATACAATATATACAATATGTTAGATTACAATCTAAAATAAATTCGATACGGTAACTTTACACTCAAACATTACGCAAATATTGTTAGTCGACATTCTACTTTTTTACACTCTTTCAAAATTTCACTCCTTTCCAAATTCCTCGAAGAAAACCAAAAACAATGACGTCATAGCTAGAACACATAAGACGGACTGGAAATAGTACTTATTAAAAAATATGTCTCTGAAAAACAAAACCGACCGTTTCGATTTCGTTCGAACATTTTTGGAAAAAAATTACCAAAAATTATTATCGATTTTATGCAGAACTTTAATAATTCACTATAATATACTTAGGCTACATGCTAAATAATTTTGATGTATGTATATGTTCTAGGACCGTAGGAAGCGATGTCGAAAAAGACTCTCGCGTGCTGAAAAAATATGAACGAATTACAGCTGCCTACATAGGCGTTTTAGCAATGTTGGGGAAAACAGAAGTAAAAGTAGTCCGGTAATATTTAGCTGAAATATAACTTAGTTGTTTGGACTTATTTCGATGTCTTCGTTATCGTTTTCTTTCAGGCGTAAGACAATAGGCCTTTTATCGACTGGTAATGAACTAAAACAACCTGATGAACCTTTGAAGCCGGGGCAAATCCGTGATTGCAACAAATACACCCTTAGACATTTGTTAAAGAGATATAGCTATTATTCTGTGGACTGTGGAATAGCAAAAGATGAGTATGTTGATTTATTTTTGCTTCAGAGTTTTTGCTTGCATGCAACAGAATATATTATTTTAACTGGGCTGTGGGAAATTGAAACTGTAAAATATTGTAAATCTATCATTTGTGATTTTCAGACCAAACTGCGTGAAAAGCGCCCTAGAAAAGGCGTTTTCTGCCAACGACATCGTTATTTCCACAGGGGGAGTATCAATGGGGGAATATGATATTCTAAAACGAGTTCTTGCAGAGGACTTTGATGCCTTGATCCATTTTGGACGTGTAAACATGAAACCAGGGTAATATTTTTGCAATACACGTAAAACATACGTAGTATGATTTTCGTTGTCTTTTAAACAGTTATATTTACTTACAGTTATATTTAGCACCACCCTAATGTTAATTAGGGTGGTGCTTAAGAGACTAAATACATCTCCTATGAGCAGTGTTGCAGGACCATCGGGAACTTTCTCCGACTTTCTGGTTGCCCCCCTGAAAATCTTGGAAACGGCTTGCAAAATATTTGCGTAATATTTTTTTCATAATACAAAGTCTTTCAATCTTTCAGTCAAAAGATGTCAATATTTCTTGATAATATTTATGTGTGAAATTTTCTTACCGAATCTCCCACGTGCTTAAATTAATCACTGAAATTTTTTTTCTCGGTTTCGTATGTTGTAGGAAAATTATATAGGTAAATGTAGGAAAATTATATCTTCACAACATTTGAGACCTAGAAAACATTTTCGGTAATAATTCAAGCATTAGGGAGATTACTAGTGAATATTCGTGCTCACATATAATTTGGGTTTTACTAATTTTACGTTCAATCTGCCACTCCAGCCGCAATAGGCTATTGGTAAAGCATTGAGTCCAAAAATATGCAAAATTAGGAACTCCAAAATATGAAAATTTTGATAGAAGAATAAATAAAATATATTAAAATAAAAAAAAATCACTGGTAACAAGTTTCCACAAAGCTTAAGGACACTAAGGACTAAGTAAAGATAAGGGTGAACATTTTGTATGCCAGAAAGGGTGCCGTAGACACAAAGAATTGCTTGTTTAAATATTACGGGGGCTATATGAAAAACATCAACAAGAGTTATGAATGTGATGCTATGTCTGCTGCCGCTGGATATACTAGTATATATGTTATATATGTATAGCTGGGTGAGGTGACTCTGACAACAATGTCTCGCCTGGAATCGGTTGGAATGGACGTTAGCACAGGACATGGGGAGACAATACGATGCCTGTGAAGGTACTAATAAAATATCTCTACTGCAGGCTAGTGCAGCCACAATATCCCATTGCTTCGTCTGTAATAGACCCTATGCAACTTATACCAATGCTAATAATCAATCAGTTAGGGAGGGAATAATCTTCACTGATGGGTGACAAATAGAGAATGGCGCAGGCTGCATGCTTACTCAAGACTCCTAGAAATTCAAACGAAGGTGAGATGGTCACGCCAGTGCATTACAAACTGGCAGAGTTAACCATAGCTGCAAAATAAGTTACCCGTAAGAACATTACAAGCAAATCAATGAACATCTAGATAGACGGTAGACAAGCAATACTGTCCCTAAAATGCCTTAAGGTAGCGTCGGGTCAGTATGGGAATGTCATCATTCATCAAGCACTAGTAGATGCGACTAACATAACAGTACATCTGTGAGTTAGGTGAAAGACCATATATAGTGCAAAAGCAATAAAGGAGCTGACAAATTGACTGTAAATGTGGCGAGTTATTATGCCCGCCTGTATTATGTTTAATGGAATTATTAATATTTGTTTTTTCATTTTTTTTCCTTTAGGAAGCCCACAACTTTTGCTACTCTAAATTATGAAGGCAAGTTTAAAATGTTCTTTGGACTTCCCGGAAATCCAGTTTCGTGTGGTGTAACTTGTTTATTATTTGTCATTCCAACCCTGCGTTACTTGGAAAGAAGCCGTGTTTATGAATTTCCCGTAGTATCGGTACAAGTTGTGAGTAAACCTATTAATTTAATAGTTTTTAATTAATCCTATAAATAATAATCCTTTAATTATTAATTTTAATTCAATTGCGATTTATGCAAAATGAAGGATCATGATCTAAAATACACAAGGCATAGAAAAGGGATATAAAAAAGTCCCATTTCTAGGTGATTTTCAAAGAGTTGTAACTTGGGGGAAAATGTTTGTAGGGAAAAAAAAAAAAAAAAGAAAATTGAAGCTCCAAGTTTCTAGTTTTTGGATCTTGTGCTAAAAATTTTTTTGCGTCAGCAGTTTTTGAGTATTCGTAAGAAAACCAGCGACAAAAAAATTTCGAAATTTTTGCTTGTCTTTTAAAAGGTCCACGGACCTCAATATTTGTTTTCGATAATGTCATCATACAAGTCTTAGATAATTTAATTCTCTTTAATTTGATGTTTTCGAGCCCTGTGCGATGATTTTCCCCTTAGTTATCGGCATTCAAAGCAAAAAAGTAATTGTTAACTTTAATAATCAATTACTCAGGAAGTAGTGATTAGTTTTTCCTAAAAAAAATTTCGAAACGAAATTGTTCATTGAAAAAAGAGGTAAAAAAGTGCACAATTAAAAATATTTGCATAACTTGGCATACGTTTGCAAATAATGGATAGACTAAGGTATTGCCTGCAACTTTTCAACCTTAAAGTACCTCAGACACCATGATAGTTTCAAAGAGTTGCGATTTTTCTCTCATAGTGCTCGGAATGATTGAAATTGTTTGTACTAAAAATCAATATACCTGTTCAATAAACAAAATAAAAAAAAGTTTTTTTAGAAATAATCCATAGGCATATGAATTTTCAAAAAACATTAATTGTAAAAAAAAAGCTTGAAAAAATGCGTTTTTTTTGAAATTTTTTTTTTTCAAAAACAAATATATTTTGCTGGCAAAATTTTCTAATATCGATGTTTGTGGGTTAGTTTAAAAAAAAAGTTAGTTTTTTTTTCAGCGATCCATTGGGGGGTATCAACTTGTTTTTTGCACCTTGCACGGTCAAAAAAAAATCAAACCAAACCATTTTTTTGACGATTATGGATATGTTAAAAAAAATTGAAAAAAAAACAATTCAAAAGAGTTTATTTTAATTTTTTTTTACAATAAGTTTTTTGATAATGCAACTATGGATTATTGCTAAAAAAAACTAACTTAAAAAAATTAACAAAAACTGAAAAATTGATCCTTACATTGATTTTTAGGACAAACAATTTTATCCTTGAGTGGGTACTGGAACCTTCGGCGTAGAAACAAAAAACTGGGTGTTTCCACGAAACACCGAATTACTATACTTTTCCCGACGCGCGTTGCGCCAACTAAGTTGGCATCTTCAGGAGAAGATTAAAACTAAATTCTAACCTACACACTTGCACTATACCTACTTAATTGTTTGCCACGATGAACTGAACACGAACCGTAACTGACTAAACCGTAACATATGTCTTTGTTTATAAGAGCAAACAGTGGTCTGGTGGGTATCGGACCATTGTCCTTATTCATACTGTTACATTTAACAATTTATAAACTTTCAAAAGCATCCAACTGTCTACTGTTTGTTACGTTTCTAAATAATTTTAAATTATTTATGTCTATCCTATGGTTGTTGTCAAAAGCGTGTTGGGCAACACAAGATTTTTCCGTTCTGCCATATTTCAAATTACCCATATGTTCTTTAAATCTAGTTAAAATAGATCATTTTGTTTGCCCAATATACTTTTGATCACAGTCTTTACAACTTATTTCGTATATTCCTGACTTTTCGTTATTGTCGACTTTGTCTTTAGGGTTACCCAAAAGCGTCTGTAGTTTATTTTTAGAATTATAAACCAAATTGATTTTAATATTTTTAAAAACTTTATCTAGTCCGCGGGTGAATTTAGGTTCATATGGTAACGAAACAAATTTCGAATTGTCAATATCTCTACGAAAAGTCGTGGAATTGTACAGGGTTCTCTTAAATTTACGCTTCCTTATTAACTTCTCTATTAACTATTAACGAACTCTATTAAATGGACTGAGTAACCGTTATTCCTAGCTATATTCTTAATTAATTTTTTCTCATGTTCAAACCTCTCTTTACTGAGGGGGAAATTTAACAAATGCTGAATTAGAAAATTAAAACTTGCCATTTTATGTTGAAAAGGGTGAATCATTGAAAATATGATCAAAGAGTCACGGCTTCTTTCCTATATACATCAAACCAGTGGCGGTGCGTGATATTTCAGTTAGCCATGTCTTGAAAACGACGCATGGGACCCACTTCACTTTTTAGGTGATGACTATACACCTCTTACAGAAAGGATTTATAGTGAAAAAACCGTCAGCAAAGTTTGCGAAAAAAAGTTTCAAAAACACTGGAGCACTCCCTGGGTTCTCAGTAACGCTCTGTGGAATATTTGCAGTATATATTTTTTTCATAATCTAGAAATAAATATAAGGAGACGTTTTTCGATTTGTTACAAAATATTTTTTGTTTCAAAAAGTTATGGCCATTTTAATTTTGGGAAACAAAATGTTCCTATAAAATTAAAATTAAAATGGCCATAACTTTTTGAAAAAAATATATTTTGCAACAAATCGAAAAACGTCTCCTTATATTTGTTTCTAGATTATGAAAAAAATATATACTGCAAATATCCCACAGAGCGTTACTGAGAACCCAGGGAGTGCTCCAGTGTTTTTGAAAATTTTTTCGCAAACTTTGCTGACGATTTTTTCACTATAAATCCTTTCTGTAAGAGGTGTATAGTCATCACCTAAAAAGTTAAGTGGGTCCCATGCGTTGTTTTCAAGATATGGCTAACTGAAATATCACGCACCGCCACTGCATCAAACTCTAACTTATTTTCACTATTTCTATTTACTAATACATCTAAAAATGGTAGGCGTTCATTGTGTTCTAATGCATATATAAATTTTATGGTAGGGAAGCGATTATTTAATGTAGCAACAAAATTATCTAAACTAATTGCTTTTGTATCAAATACCGCGAAGATATCGTCCACATACCCGAACCAGACTCTAGGGAAATACTAAAATTTATGTTTTGCTTCTGTCTCAAATTTACTCATAAAAAGGTGACAAAGGGTTACCCATTGCCTTTTCCTCATGTTGTTGAAAGTATTCCCCATTATACTGAAAACAATTTTGATTCATACAAATACTAGTAAGCCGAATGTATTCTTTAATAATTTTATCGTCTAAACCATTTAATTCGAGTAATTCCCTGAGGCAGTCCAAACTTTGCGGGATTAGGACACTTGGAAACAATGAGCATACAATCAAACGAAACCAAAATTTCACCTTCTTGCAACTGGATATTTTTGATATTGTTAATGAACTCACTAGAATTTTTAACTGAAAAACTTGTTTGTGCAATAGGCAAATTGTCGAACTCATTCGTTAACCATTTTGACAAATTATAAGTTGGGAATCCTATCACTGAGACAAATGGTCTTACAGATTTTCTTGGTTTATGTATTTCTGGTAAACAATATAATTTAGTTATTAGTGGATTTGACAATTGTAATCTTTGTCTCAGTGAAGGAGTTAAAACATCTTTAAATATATGTAAAAACCTTATTACTCCTGTCAGTGAAAAGTTGTAGTCAATATCCTTAGTCTGTCCATTATTTGCAAAGTTATGCCAAGTTATGGAAATATCCCTTAATGTGCAATTTTTTATCTCTTTAAAATCAACAATTTCGTTTAGATTTATTTTTAAATAACACCAATCACTACTACTTGTAAAGGATACTTTGCTGTTTCAAAACCCTACTTGAATTTGAATTTTCGGTACGTTCATTATTTCTCGAGTAAGTGATTACCAAAGTCAAGACTTTTTTTCATCGGAATGGGATCGAGAACAGGTCAAATTAAAGAAAATTAAATTATCTAAAAGACTTTTATGATGAAATTGTCGAAAAAAAAGATTAGGGTCCGTGGACCTTTTAAGACAAGTAAAAATTTCATAAAAAAAATGTTTCGATGGTTTTCTTATGATTACTGAAAAACTGCTGACGCTAAAAAATTTAAACTCAAGATCCAAAAACTAGAAACTTGAAGCTTCAATTTCCTTTCCCGACGACCATTTTTCCCCAAGTTACTCTTTGAAAATCACCTAAAAATTTGTGATTTTTTTATATCTCTTAATTTCTGCGCCTAGTGTATTACTACAACTATAAAAATAATGTGTGATAAAACAGTTAAAACAAAAAGTGATCCCGTCAATATTTGTAAAAGTCACTATCGCTGGTATCAATCGGCACTAGTATGAAATATATATATATATATTATATATATATATATATATATATATATATGTATATATTGCCTATATATAATATATATATATGCCGAATATCAACATTTATATATAGTTACATACGTATTTGTGATAAATATATAACAACAATATTAGTATTAAAATCTAATTGCAACATTCGTTATTGCTCATTAAAAATGTGATTTTACAATCTTTCAAGCTTAATGGCCTACATTATTTTTTATATCGGTTACATTAAACCTGACACTGTGATGTGAAACATAAAATTTTATCTGCATCTGTCTGTGACATTATTTTTCTAAAATAGTCATACGCATTAAAATAAAATAATAATTTTCCAAGTTGAAAAGTATGTAGTATTGGTTATGTTGAACAAACCAGAATTAAAAAAAAATGTTATGATATTGTTTGTTATGAAATAAACAAGATATTTTTATTTTATCCTGCCTTAATTAATTTTTAAAATATTAAAGAAGGGATAGTTTCTCAAAAAATCGACCCCTTTTCCCCTTTACCCCTAAAACAGCACGCCAATGATACATGTAAATTTTAACTATGCCAAATTTTTTGCCAACATACCCTTCCTTTACCTTACCACCCTAATTTGCAAAAAATCGCATTATTAATAACAGAGAAATTAGGGTGGATTTATGAGAAGCGGGACGCCTTGTATATACGTAGGAATATAAACAGATTTTTCGTTTTAGTCTCCTGGGCCATTGACAAATAACGACGAAAGGCCTGAATATCACAGGGTAATGATTTCAAGAGACACCTCAGGAAGTTTGATCGCTGAGTCAACAGGGAATCAAATTAGCAGTCGATTGAACAGTTTAGTTGGCGCCAATGGGTTAGCTATAGTAACGAAACCTGTGGAGAACGCGGAACGCTGCGGAATGTTACTTGGCCGTAGAGGAAGAGTCATGACGCAGGAGTCAGTTCCATCATCTTATCAAGCTATTTTGTTCGATAACCTAATGTGATTTTATTTTTTATGTACGAGTAGGATATCAATATTTCCAAATAAACTTTATTTAGTACCTAGAGTATGCTCGATACGGAGCTGTGATACTAGATCATAGCTGCGCTCTTATGGCGCTCATAGAAATTTCTCATGTATGAGAAATTTCTCATACAGCAATACTCTCATACATCATACAATTAATCAAATTTCTCAAATGAGAGCATATACTCGATCTACAATTATTTATGATACATTTCTATGAACTTCGTAAAAGCAAAGCTATCATCGTCTAGTATCACAGCTCTATACTGCACGCAATACTATTTTAGAAGTATTCTGAAATAATATTGTTAATAACACTTTTTCTAACATTTTGGAAAGTTATTTATGACTATTTTACGTATACACTGTTAAAAATGTCTATGGTAATTTTACAAAAAATGCGTTGGAAGTATTTTGGCAAAGCATTTTTGTACTTATTAATTCAGTTGTAATTTTACAAATCATTTTTTACTCTTTTTGTTTTGGAAAATTACAAAGCAAAAGTACTAGTATAACTAAACAGATAATAAAATAAGGTTACTAATTTTATATGACGAACATTGTAATTTTACAAATCAATTTAGTTGGATGTAACGTTGATAATACAAATTTTTCAAAGATCATGTGTATTGTAAAATTTAAAGTATTGTAAACTTTTAATAAATTCAGTGTATTATTAATTACATTTGTTTGTGATTTTGCTTAAAGTTCTAATAAATCGAATCGCAAATAATAAAATTTGTAAAATTACAACTCATTTTTGTGATTTTCTTTACATGTCTTGAAAAATTACTTGAATTGTATAATAATTTTGAATTACACAAAGGTATACATTGGTTTGTAATTTTACTAAACCATTGTTTTGTAAAACTATTCTAATTTCACAAAAAAATTTAACAGTGATACCTACGTATTGAAGAAAAATTGCATGCTAGACGTTTTTTCTTAAAACCATAATGTCAAATATTAATATCATGAGTAGTGACATCAATCTTTGGAATTTTTTAAATAAATTTGTAGTATCTTGTTTTTAAAAAAACTGCGTTTTTTTAAGAATTGGTTTGACATTAGTTAATGATTTTTTCTTTAAACTGACGATTGTGACGTCACCTGGGATTGTGAATTTGTTGCAGTATTTCCGTGACAGCATCACAGACTTGTTATTTTTAAGCTTCTTAAAAAAGTAAATGAACAATATTATTCTACATCATAAATATAAAATAAAGAAACTCTAATATAGAGATTTATATGATACATAAATATGCTCATACATACATATACAGTACGCGTCACCCTAATGCGTACATAGCAGAATGAAGGGCAATTGACAAGTTAACTTCTTTGTTTAGTAGATCTCACCACCGCCTAAACATGAGGTGGTAACCAATCGCGATCCCTAGGGTTTGGTTCAGGTTTATTTCCCTAGAGTTTGGTTCAGGTATGTGGACGACATATTAGCGGTATTTGATAGTAGCAATTAGTTTAGATTATTTTGTTGCCAAATTAAATAACCGTTTCCATACCATAAAATTTACATATGAAGTGGAACACAATGAACAGCTACCATTTTTTATGTATTAGTTATTAGAAATAGTAAAAATAAGTTAGAGTTTGATGTATATAGGAAAGAAACCGCGACTCTTAGATATATTCCCAACTATTCACACCACCCTTTTCAACATAAAATGGCAAGTTTTAATTTTCTAATTCACCATTTGTTAAATTTCCCCCTCAGTAAAGAGAGGTTTGAACATGAGAAAAAATTAATTAAGAATAGAGCTACGAATAACGGTTACTCAGTCCATTTAATAGATAAGTTAATAACGAAGCATAAATTTAAGAGAACCCTGTACCATTCCACGACTTTTCGTAGAGATACTGACAATTCGAAATTTGTTTCGTTACCATATGAACCATATGCAACCAGAGACTAGATTAAATTTTTAAAAATATTAATATCAAGTTGGTTTATAATTCTAAAAATAAACTACAGACGCTTTTGGGTAACCCCAAAGACAAAATCGACAATAACAAAAAGTCAGGAATATACGAAATAAGTTGTAAAAACTGATCAAAAGTATATTGGGCAAACAAAAAATATCTATTTTGACTAGATTTAAAGAACACATGGCTCGTTTTAAATATGGCAGAATGGAAAAATCTTGTGTCGCCTTTTGACAACAACCATAGGATAGACATAAATAATTTAAAATTAATAAGATATGTAACAAATAGTAGACAGTTGTATGCTTTTGAAAGTTTAGAAATCATTAAGTGTAACAGTAGTATGAATAAGGACAATGGTTCGATACCCACCAGTCCACTGTTTGCTGTGATAAACAAAGGCAGATGTTAGGGTTCTTTTTTTTTTTTTTTTTTTTTTTTTTTTTTTTTTTTTTTTTTTTTTTTTTTTTTTTTTTTTTTTTTTTTTTTTTTTTTTTTTTTTTTTTTTTTTTTTTTTTTTTTTTGGATTCTCGTTGTTGACATGCGCAGATGCTACTAACGTAGACGTGGTTGTTACGTATGTTGAGTCAGAATTCCTGCGAGTCGCAAAAGAGTCGGATTCACATCACTATTGTTACAAAACGAGAGTTAACAGAATATACATAATAATATTTACAACAATGAATACTCAAATAAACGTACTAAGAGGCTAACTATTACATGATGAAGTCGTATTTTGGTGTGGTAACGTTAGTGGTAACGAAAAATGACACTGAAAATAACTTGTAAGTAGGACTACATACCTACAGAAGCTCATAAAATTTAGGCGTAATACGCGAAGAAACTTGATTCACAAGTTATCAAGTTACAATGACTTAATTAGATTTTTAATTACCAGTTATCAAACTGGGCCATACAGTAACCCTATTGTTGCCATAGATCACAAGTCTGTGATAGCAGTATTATACTAGAAAAATTGGCTGGCAATGTTCTTATAATTGTACAAGCAAATATTGGTTCGCTAGTACATAAGATAAATTCGTTACTTAGTAAATCGTCGATTTAAAGGTAACACTTATCAACTAATATCACGTAGGTTCATAAAAAATCTGCGATTTTCTAAAAACACCAGTCAAAAAAGTTAATTTACGAACATCTATATATAAAAGAAATATTACTTTTTAATATAAAAAATAATATTATTGTAGCATAATGACCCATATTATTTCAACTTTTTTCGTATCTTGTTAGATAATTGCAGTTTTTTTACAATTGATATGGTATGACTTAATGACTTTTACCTTTAAACCGACGAAATATTTGAGTTTCACCTGCCAAATTTTTATACCTGCCAAACAAGTAGTTCGAAAACAGATATTTGGAACATCACAAAATTCGGAATACCTCGACGTAGCGTCGGTATCTAGAATTTTACGATAAGATATGATGTGTTTCTGTTTTAAGGGTTACCTGTTCCAAATACATGTTCCCAAAATACCTGTTTTGAGACAAGTGAGTCTCTAATATTTCGTCAGAACGTTGCAAAAGTGGGCTCTGCAAAAGATCATACGGTAATTAAAAAGTGATATTACTTTTTGGATTAAACATTTTGTGAGTTTTTGTAGGTAAACCTCTTTAAGGTTCATTTTTTTGTGACCATCGTCAAGTAATAGTTAGCCCCCTAGTACGTTTATTAAAATATTCACTACCTATTGTATTATGATTTTCTGTGAACTATCGCTTTGCAATAATGGTGATCCGAGTCCGACTCTGTTTCGACTCGCCACAACTTTGACCGTACCCAATATCAGTGAACCCGGGAACCGTTCTATCTTGTTTATAATATAATATTCCTATTTGCTATTCATATTAACTAGTTAGTACATACTAGTAACTATATTTACGTTTACATCTGCAAAATACAGACGTAAGCAAAATACAAACTCAGCAGAACAACTGCAACTAGAAAGATTTTGATAGATGGGTCATTCCATGTCAAATCGACCAATGGTTGGAATCGACCCCTTTTGATTTGGATGAATTTTGGTCAGAACTTTTATTTTATCATATAACGGAGTTCTACCAAAGGAAAAAAAGTAAAAAATTATTTTTCGAAAGTTATGCAAAATTCAAAATTTCACCATTTTTCTCATTTTTCAAATTTGTTTTTCAAATATCTCGAAAACTATTATAGTTACAAAAAGTGGTTCAAACTTTGTTTTAAAGGGGATACTTGGGGCTACTGAAAAAAAAATATTTCAAATTTTTTTTCCAAAAATCGCTTTTTTGCAAGATTTTGAAAATCAAAAAATCGTAAAAATAGACGCCTGACATAAAATTTTTTGCTCTAATTTTTTTCTAGAGTACCTCTAACTGATCTTAAAAGATTCTGAAATTTTCAAGGTGGGGATTTTGTTCTTACAAAAGATACATTTTTGAGTTTTGAAAAAAACATTTTTTTTTGTCGCTCACTGAATAAAACAACGATAACTTTGCTTCTAATTTTTAGTTTTAAGGCACCAAAATTAAATTAAAGACGTAAAAAAGTAAAAATAAAAACAATTGACAGAACGTTTTAATTTATTTGGTAATAAGTTGACAGTCATATCAGTTAAGAAGTAAGACACTCTGCCATCTAGATTATGTTTATTACTAAAGTTTTTTTTTACCAGATAATTACTATGAACCTCTCCAGAGGTCTCTATACTCTATGGTAGTCGTTAAGAAAATGTAGAGTAAGGTATTCTAATCCAGCAATGCTTTATGAAAAATGTGTCAAGAGGTCGCGCCGCCACCAGTGTGTCTTGAAAACTAACTAATACCTAAGCTACATTCATGCAACTCCCAGGGCAATAAAAAAAAAAAAATCAACGTCGCAAAAATTATTTTTCATTACAAATAATATTAATTAGCTGTAATTAGTAATTTAAATACCAAAACTAAATAATAACATAATATGATTTCCATATCACATCATAAACTACACGAAATGTTGCTTAGGTATAATATAAGTTAGTTTTCAAGACTCACGTGTGGCGGCGGGACCTCTTGACACATTTCTCATAAAGCATTGCAGGATTAGAATACTCTATATTATCTTAACGACTACCATAGAGAATAGAGACCTCTGGAGAGGTTCATAGTAATTATCTAGTAGAAAAAACTTTAGTAGTAAACATAATCTAGATGGCAGAGTGTGTTACTTCTTAACTGATATGACTGTCAACTTATTACCAAATAAATAAAAACGTTCTATCAATTGTTTTTATTTTTACTTTTTTACGTCTTTAATTTAATTTTTGCGCCTTAAAATTAAAAATTAGAAGTAAACTTATCGTTGTTTTATTCAGTGAGCGCCAAAAAAAAATTTTTTTTTCAAAACTCAAAAATTTATCTTTTGAAAGAAAAAAATTCCCATCTTGAAAATTCAGATAATATCAAAGAAGGCAGAAACTTGTGGTTATCTCTGGTCTGGAAGCTCTGAAGACTGCAGCTTACGAAACATAAGATAACCAGATTCAATCTTTCAGAACATTTTTATATTGATGGCACAAGAGCCTAATGTGACACAAGATTCCCACTAAATGCCGATTCTCCCACTTACATGGCAGAACTACTATTTTTTTTGGAGATGAAGGAAATCCAAAAGCCTCAAATGAAAATCAACCTCGAACGAATCGGACGTATCTAAATTATATATCTCTTATATTAGGAGAATTTCGACTTACGACATTTTCACTTTATTATAGAAAAGCAGAATTCCATTGGTATTAGGATTTTACCAAAAAAATAAATACACGTCTGTGATTTTGCATCGCGACATATTGAGCTATTTTTAGGATATGATACTTGTTTTCCAATGGTAGAGCGCCTGGATACTTGTCGTATATAGAAAAAAAAAACATTAAGATTACTTAATGTCCATAAATACTTGAAATGTGTGGAGGTTATTAAATCAACTACATAGTTAAATAATGTCTTTAATTACTATAAACATGTGTATAATAGATATGTATGTATGTATATACAACTTTATTGCTAGAAATATCTAAGCTATATTTACACAAGGTATATTACAGTAACATTGGATACTTTTGTTATTATGATTCATTTAATGCCTCTATTAGAACTTTATATTTCGTTACAAAACCTTCGGTGACAAAGCAACAAAAGAGACGATTCACCAGATTCGACATCTGTTTAGGACCGATCTACAGGCACTTGGCCACCCCGTATGGAAACAAAAAGGTCGATCTGCTCTGATCGAAAGAGAGAGAGACTTAATAAGATCACATTTGGAATTTTTTGGATTTGGGATGGGATGGGATTTTTTTAATAAGACCGGCCCTGACCATTTTCAATAGTTTATGAAAGTACTAATTATTTTTAGTTAGTGACAAGTACTAAGTAAGTTTAAACACTAATTCAGATACTCCACAAATACATAGATAGGTGTAATATGTCTAGAAAAATGGATGTTTAAAGTTATAAAATTCTGAGTTTAGCATGAATCTATTATTAGCGCACTAGAAAAGGGGGGACCATTGCATCAAGAACTGTTTTAAAATTATGAAAGGATAATAAAAAAACTATAAATAAATGATAAAAAAGATGTAACCTTACATTTTTTTGCAAACTTTTAGGTCGATAAGACATTAGTCATAGCGCAACTTGGTTTATGGATGACCTTTCTCTCGTGATCATGGCAGCAATTCACCATTTTCTGTTACCTTTTCTTTTAGTTTTATTTCCAAAAGATAGCCTACATAACTTTTTACAAAGTTTTTGTCTCATTTGATTTTTTGATAAACCATAAAATCCATCTAATTTAAGGGGTGATCATTACCTTTTATAATAGAATGTTTTAAAAAAAAAGTGATTGAATGTTATAGTGTGCACCTGGAAAGATAGAGAAGTATACGAGACTAAATTTATGTTTTGAAATGAAAAATGCTCTTACCAGTAAAGGAATAAATATACAGGGTGTCCCATAATTATGTTAACACTTTTAAAGGTTGTTCTATACAGGTTATTTTAAAATATGTGTTTCATATAAACTTTTTTCGATTAGAACACTTCCTGCAAAGCTATACGCACATGCAGGTCGAACCAACAATATGTTTTTAATTTTTTATATCAATAACGGAATAGCATAAAAAATTGAGATTTGATGTCTGTTTTTTAGTAACAGAAGGATATTTTTATTTTTCCTCGACACCCGCATGGATTTTAAACAAGCAACCCCTATTCATTTTTGTGTCATAACTTTTTAGTGGTTTAATTTTTAACACTATAAAAATATATACAATATAGCACAGCTCTTTTAAAAACCTTTTTCACCTCTTTCTATTTCTTCGAATATGTAACGGTTATCAAAGAAAAAGATTAAACTTGTTTTATTGCCCTATTTAAACTGTGGATATAAATTAGAAAACGCATAATAGGAATGTATGTCATTAATGTTTCTTTTAACCGCACTTTACAAAGTATTTGGCATTTGTTCAATGTAAGATAGTAAGTTAGCTGTGTGTGGTTCAAACGCTTTTATTCAATTTTTTTTTTTAAATTTTGCAACATCACAGAAAAATAAATTAAACTGCACTCAACTAATTTGTACTTGTTACTATTTGTAAAGTGCAATTAAAAGAAACATTAAAATGACAAATACCTATTACATTTGTCACTAATCTATATTTACAGTTTAATAGACATTGGCCTATTTATATGAAACGAGTTTATTTTTTTCCATGATAACCGTTGCATATTTGAAAAAATAGATAGAGGTAAAACAGTTTTTAGAAGAGCGTCAATAATTTGTAATGTTAAAATTACAAACAAAAAAGTTGTGAAAAAAGTATTATTGGTTACTTAGTTCTTCCCCATGCGGGTGCAGGGAAAAAAGAAAAAATTACCCCCAACCCCCTCTTTTTATAAAATCACACACCAAATCTCAAAATTTAGTTATTCCGTTAGGCTCTGAAGGGCTCTAATCGAAAAAGGTAATATGAAATACTCACTTTAAAAATCACCTGTGGAATACACCCCTTTTAGAGTTTTAATGTAATTATGGGACACCCTGTAAATATTTAGTCTGCTCTTCTTCCTGATGTATTTCTGGTGTGAAATTACATTAATAACTCATTTCAAAGATTGACTTTGGAATAAATAAAACTTTTAATTTGAAAGAGGTGAACTTTGACGATCAGTTCTTAGAAATATTGGTAGAAAGTATCTGTATTAGGGTGGACCTTAATATTTTTTTTTTTTCGTTTTTTCTCAGCGGGCCGGGTGAAAATCAGTTCTGGGTACCTAAAAACTTGTGCGGAAACCAAAACTGCCGCGATCGGAACCTTTTTTCCCGTGCCGCAAAGCGCCGGAAGTTTCTTATGGGATTTACATGTTAAAAATCATTGAAAACGTTCTATACGCTCAAAAACTATGAAAATCATCAAATCTGATAGTCACAAGGATATATTTCCATGTATTTTTCCTCCTGAATCAGATGGAATCTGATCTGGAAGTGAGATTTCGTTTATTCGTTGAGTGAAAAAAATTATGAGCGAAAAATTGCGAAAAAACACCAAATTAAACTAAAAAAATTTGAAAAAAGACGAATTAATTTATTATGGTGATTGTACCTGACTGAGGAGTATTAAGCATATCATGATTCAAAGGTAGAGGTAAAAACCTACAAGGGTTTGAAAATTGTTGAAAATTTGAAAGTAGTCAACGATATTGCGGAAAGAGGAGTCAAATTAATGTCTGATTTAAAAATATATTGACAAAAGATGAGCAACAGTTATTTATTCCCGACTTGCGATAAAGCCTCTCTTATGAGCAAACAATGAATTATGAAACTATAATAAAAAATTCTTTTGAGAACTCATTTTTAATGAAATTAATGTTTCTTACTAATCACATACACACTTCTAATATTCACTTCATTTCAGAACGAATAAAAATTATAAAAAGATTATTTACATTGAATTTACACGTATAAAAATGAGTTAAAATAAGAAAAGATGTAACTTATTATGGAATCTTAAAAAAATTAATTTTCTCGAACATAGTCTCAAAGTCTAGACCATTTGTCATTGCCTGGGAAGAATGTATGGTTCGCAGGTATGCCAAAGTATGATTCTAACGTTACAAGTACGTGTACGAACGTCGGACACTATAGTATGTTCCAATCCGAAATTCTCTTATAATAAGTGTAAAATGACTTCAAGTTAAAGGTAATATTATATTAATATTACCAGAAAAAGGCAGAAAAATCGCCTTCCGCCATATACGCTCCTGAATTTTGCGTACAACTTGAAATGATCGTAACTCCGGCTCAGAGGCACCTATAGACTTCAACCGGACGTCAAATTGTAGGTTTTTACCTCTACTTTTGAATCATGATATGCTTAATACTCCTCAGAGTCGGGTACAATCACCATAATAAATTATTTCGTCCTTTTTCAAATTTTTTTAGTTTAATTTGGTGTTTTTTCGTAATTTTTCGCTCATAATTTTTTTCACTCAACGAATAAACGAAATCTGAAGATTTCATCTAATTCGGGAGGAAAGAATACATGGAAATATATCCTTGCGACTATCAGATTTGATGATTTTCATAGTTTTTGAGCGTATCGAAAGTTTTCAATGATTTTTAACATGTAAATCCCATAAGAAAGTTCCGGCGCTTTGCGGCACGGGAAAAAAGGTTCCGATCGCAGCAGTTTTGGTTTCCGCACAAGTTTTTAGGTACCCAGAACCGATTTTCACCCGGCCCGCTGAGAAAAAACGAAAAAAAATATTAAGGTCCACCCTAATCTGTATGCTACCACAATTTCTTCGAAACTTTTCTATACCTAGGAGAATGCCCATGTTATATTCGAAAAGTTATTCATTCTTACTCAGCCATTATGTTGGTTAACAAGTTATACCCTTCACACTAAAACATATGATGGTATGTATATAAAGTACACACGGAATGTACTTACTCTTCTCCACGTCTCGTAAAGAGCAGTAGTACATTAAACAATATGCATATGCTACTGGTAAAACAATATAAAAAAAATAATTACACAGAAAACATAATCATTGTAACAGTTATACAATCCTCAACAACTGCAGCGGCTTAGCCCACAACTTTTCTTGTAAAGTGTAGTTGGTCTTGGGTGATCTAGCTGTAATCGCCACGTCCAGAATTTCCAACGCTCGGGGTGTCAAAAGGACTGGTTGGTATTCTAAACAGCCGCCGATTTCAACCGAGGTTTCGAGTTGTTTCTGTTTCCTACAAAGGAAAAAAACGATATGGAATCTTATTACAAAAAAATTAATTTTAATCTCATAAAAAATATAAGTGGATAAGTACAATAAGTTTGGACCACTATGCATCCAACTATTGCATAGCACGGGAGACGCCATTTTTAAACGAGAAAAAAATAGTATTCCCTATGTTAAGGAAAAAGACGGGTGACCCTCAGTCGAAACATTAGGTTGTCAGGCTTACATATATATGCGACATAAGTAAAAAAAAAAAGAAGAAAAGTTGGCATATTGGTTGAGGCATTAAGTCCATTCGCAATTTTCACTCTTACATTGCATACGGTCATTTATACGTTTTTGGACACATATGCAAGTCAATAGGGTTTGGAAACGCTTCGTTTGGTCTGGAATCTACTAAATGTTACTTATTAAATTACTTATTAAAGTCTTAACTCGAGAAATCGCGAACCCTAACGAAACCGTATTAAAGAGAATAAGTAGCAATGACAAAATCTACCTACAAATGGAAGAATTAACTATAATACCCAAAAAACTTCAAATTAAACCTGCAACAAACAATTCGAAAAACAGCTTCTAGAAAATCTTTGTTGATTATTTGTTCATTTTTGTTTCCACATCAAGTGAAGTATAAATTTATTATAACTTAAACCTGTTACAAAATATCACAAACGAAATGCTGGTATGAAATACAAATTAGAATTCCCATAACTTTAACAAATCTCGAAATTTCGAAAAGAAAATATTTCGCAAATATTTTGCAAGTCGTTTCCAAGGTTTTCTGGTGATGCAGACGTTTTTAAATTTAAATTTTATTATTATTATTATTATTATTTTTTATTATTATTATTATTATAGCTTCTATTTAGGTACAATAATCTCTCCCTAAAATATGATGTGGGTCTCATGTTTTCTTACGGATATACGAGAATTTTATTTTTTTAGATTTAGGTATAAATTCTACTATTATTAATCTATTTACAATGAATTTGGATGGGGTGGAGGGGGAGCGAAAAGCGGCCTTAAGGACACGTATCCTTGTATCCAGGGGGAGCAACGAAAACTTACTCTTTCAATTTTGGGGCCGCGAACAGCATCTCCGGCTGTATTCCGTGCGGGTTCACCGTCACGACCTTGACGCCCGCGGGTGCCAGCTCCTGCCTCAGCGCGCCGCTGGCACCCTCCACCGCGTACCTACTAGCCGCGTAAGCCACCAGGCCGGCCCCCAGGTCGTCCGCGGCCCCCATCGCGATCACGCGCCCGCCGGCGTTGCGCAGGAGGTTTTGGAACTTCCTCGCCGTCCGCAGGAGGCCCACCACGTTCGTCCTCAGCATAGCGTCCCAGTGGGAGATGTCCTGCTGGTCCAGCCTGCCGCGGTACGAGACGCCGCTGGTGTTCACCACCGCCCATATCCCTGGAAAATTCAGGTGGTCGATACAAAGCGGTTCGTTATTATACAAATTATAATTAATTATTTACATTATACAGGCTGCTCCAGGCTCCAGACCGCTTTCTATTTTTTCAATATGCAATGGTTATTAAGGAGAAAAATTAAACTCGTCTTATGGTCGTATCTAAACTGTCAATATAAATTAGTAAAATTGTATAGTAGGCATGTGTCACTTTAATGTGTCTTATAATTGCACTTTACAAAGTATTTGGCATTTTTCCAATGTAAGTTAGTTCTGTGTAGTTCAAGCTATTGTTCCATGCTGTTGTCGAAAATTATGAAAAAATGATTTTAACTACACAGAACTAAAACATATGAACAAATGCCAAATACTTTGCAAAGTACAATTAAAAAAAAACATTAAAATGGCATGCCTACTATGCGATTAAACTTTATAATCACAGTTCAAATAGGACAATAAAATGAGTTTAAGTTTTCCCTTAATAACGTTGCATATTCGGAAAAACAGAAAGAGGTAAAACAGTTTTCAATCGAACCAAGGATAGCACTAAAATATTAAAGACATAGTTGGACAGTGAATAGATATTGTTTATATAAGGAAAAAATTATGAAAAACTACATATGTAACCCATGTAATGTTACGATCCTCAGAATTGCCTACTTTTACCAGGATAATATTCGGGCGTATAGGGACTCTAATGAATTGGTTTTAAGTCGCTCAGGCGCTTTTTGACCTGTCACTTTATGACGTTTTTTTACAAAACAGGTGATTTCGTCGTTGAGGTAATATGCGTACTATGAGCGATCTGCACCATTTGCTTATAGATTCCTGAGGGTATACCGGACTTAAAAGTGGCATGATACATTTGTACAGCGTGCGAAAAACTTTTAAGAGGCACAAACAGAATTGTTATTATGATCATTTAAGAAGCATAACACATAAAACAACGCAATAACGGCGTGATATTTTAATATCGCAATTTTTATCTGATTTATGCGTGATGTTATTATGTTCCTGAAATTTGTCATTTAACTTTCTGGACAATCCGAATTTGCCCATGTTTTGGAAGAAAATTTTTCACGAGGGAACAGCTGTAATAAATTATAACATTTGCGTGAGTGTTCTTTCTTTGTCTGATTGCTGTCTTAACTGTCGATAACAGTTAGGGTCCCTCCTGCGTAATCTCACTTTATTGAAGGTTTTTTCTATTAATGTATTCATAGCTATTCATAAAAGTAATCATGGTAGGTATAATCAATAGTAAGAAAAACTATTAATGTACTATGTACACGAATTTGCAACTTTTCTTTTATTTTGGTGTGGAAATTATAAAAACAGTAATTTTTATGGGCATGATTACCATAAGTTTCATAAATATAAGACAAATATGCAGGTTAACCCAACTTACTAACACAAATATAGGATATAATACTAACACAAAACTTCATACACAAATAAATAACAGCCACAGTAAACCTCCTTGGTTATAAGATGTTATTGCATTTTTATTCCATATGACATATATTGACCACTTCCGTATTCCCCTTTACCCTCTTCAGTACAGGTTGTCGCCAAAACAAAAAGTTGTCAAATCTTAGAAACTGCTACAAATTGTTACTCGCGTAAAAACTGCTATGGACCACCATGGGATTTACATTGCACGTACACTAGAGGTTCATAAGGGAGTATGAGCAACAGTAAAAAATAAATACGTCTATGACCCATACATGTTTTTAGTGCCTAGTGCCTAGTGTTTTTAGTACCTAGTGTTTTTTCCATATATCGTTTCCTATTTCTCACAATGATGTACTAAGTGCGTTCCTGACTTTTATGGTTTACTGCTATCTTTAAATCGATATTTTTTGTATTAAAAATTATCAACAATCATAACAAAAAATTATGACACAAAAATGTATAGAGGTTGCTTATTTTAACCCGATGCGGGTACAGAGGGAAAATAAAAATGTTACCCCAAGATGTCCTTTTGTTCTTGGAGTGGGTACTGGAACCTTCGGCGTAGAAACAAAAAAACTTGACGTTTTCCACGATATATTCTTTTATTTAATCTTCTCCTGAAGATGCCAACTTAGTTGGCCAAACGCGCGTCGAGAAAAGTATAGTAGTTCGGTGTTTCGTGGAAAACGTCCAGTTTTTTTATGTCCTATTGTTGGTAAAAGGCACACACCAAATCCCAAATTCGTACGTCATTCCATATTGAGATTAAAAATTAAAAACGTATTTTTAGCCCGCCCTGTATGTGAGAATAACTTTGTAGGAAGGGCTCTAATCGAAAATGTTTATATGAAAGACCTCCATTAAAATCACATGAAGAACACACCCTTCAAAAATACACAAAGATTTCCATATAATAACATGGGACTTATATATCGGACTTATATAATATGTATAATAAGATCCACAGAACATAATATGGGACTCCTTTTATAGATCCTGAAATTGTTCCGAAGAGAGCTACAACCCTTTGAAAGTCACGTAACGAAAGAGTATTTTTCAGAATCTTCCAAAACTGTTGGAGATAATTTAACAAAATGTTATAAAGGTTATACCTGCTATTATTAACGAATGACCCGAAAGTTGTTGTAAAAATTTATTTTTTTGTTTTTTTTGTTTTTAAAATATTTTAAAACCAGTGAACAGTGACAGGACGATACCTTTTTCTTTTTTTTTTTTTTTTTTTTTTTTTTTTTTTTTTGGCCTTTGACCTTAATTTTTTTTTTTTTTTAATTTTTTTCCCTTTGGTTGTTTTGTTATTTTGCCCCCCTGTTGCACAGAAATGTTGTAAATTAGAGGGAATGAAGGTAAATTTTATTACAAACTGTTTTAAACGTAATTTTTTTGTGTGTCTGTTTTTTGTTTATGCTAGTGATAAGTCCACAGTAACAATGCCAGGTCGGTAGTACAAATACACGAGTACGGAAATAGTGCGTACCAAAACACTTTAGTGAAACGTACTGACCAAGGAGTGTAATCGGTCGGGTCATAATAGTCCCTCAAGCTTTATCTCGTTCTAATATGCGCACGTATAGTCTATTGTTAAACTTGCCCCCGTTTGCTACGCTCTACCTCAGCTATCACCGAGTAATGTTCGGTGGCTATAGCCTGGTCTCAAAACGAGATTACTCCGAAATTGTATAAGATTAATGTAATAGATGAGCATTTTTAGTTTTATTGTGTAAATTGAAGAGTACATGCTAATTCTACGTGGCAATAATTTCATTATTGCCACGAAACTTAGGTAGGTACTTTACAACCAATTAAACCAATTAAAACACTGTGTTCCCCTCTTAATTTTTAAAATATGTACGTTATTTATAGACATAGAAATTATTAAAAATGATGTGTAGCAGGAATGGACTGGTTGTTATTCAATTTCACAGCCCACTAAGCCTCAAAAGATTTTGGACATCGCTTCATGGGCGCCTAGATTTTTTTTAATAAAAGAGAATAATGGTGTATTTCAAGTCAAATAAGATGTCAAAAAAATATAGTCTATTTAAACCAGAAAGCTGATTCGATTTTCGATTAAAACGGAAGTTGCAAATAATATTATTTATTTAATTTTTTAATTTATTTAATAAATCACACCACGATTGACATTCTCCCTCTAAGACTCATTACAACGTAGGAGAAACACATGGAAAAGGTAAGACACACAACCACACCCTGTGACAGGTGTAATTGCCACAGGCGGGATTCGCCACTGGCGCTTTACCCACTGAGATCGCCGCGGCTAATGTATGTTAGATTGAAAAATAGCCTTATCATTAGTTATGCAAATGTTATAGATTTCAAAATTGTATATTAATATATTTAATAACAAAGAGTTTCGAGGCAAGCAATGGCAAGAAGCAACATTAACTAAGTGTTAATATAACGTTAATTTTTTTTTCAAACAAAATGCAAATAAATTAGTAAGCTTTGTTTTACTATCCCATTTTGAAGAATGTTTATGCGAACGTCTTGTAATATGTAGGTATATAGCTATATAGTATAGGTTATAGTATAGGTAAATGTACTTATTGTACATACATATGTTTGTATTAATATTTGGTGATTACGTTTAGAATATTTATTAAAAACTTAATTTTAGATTAATTTGCGTATGTCCTTAACCGAATCAAAAATTTCCTTTAGATATTTGTTTTCATCGAGCAGTTCCATAAAAAATGTTTATAGGTTAGGTTAGGAGGTTAAATAAACATTAAAACGGTTCTCTTTGGGCTGGTAAAATGAACGTAAATAACTCAATTCGTGGGTAGTTAGTAGTATACATACTGTTCTCTTATATTACCAAATATCTTAATTCGTTTTATGTGTAGGTAGGTACACGGCACCTCTGGCACACATTTTGTGAATACCTGTTGTCAAATTACAATTAAGCTTATCAGAAGCGAACACCTGATGTTTGGGATTCAGCCCATATGGCGTATTATTTAAATCTGCGCATAATAGATTTTGTAGAATGAATTATTCAGGAAAGTCTAACTGTAAGGCGTTAACCGTGAAAGATGATTACAAATGAGACGAATCGAAAGAGCACCTAGTTAACATTTTTGAAGAACTGGACATAACCGTTTTCATTCTACATGTTGCATTACTAAAGTAAATTAGAATAAAGCTTTATTCCCAAATTTTAATTGGAAAAATTACCGATATTATTTTTGGTACACGTTGATACACATTAAATGTTTCAACTTTGTCATTTTATGTGCTCAAGTTATACATACAGTGATGACGTAAAGGTTGGAAAAAATTTAATAAAACCATTACAGGACGAGGAAAGAAGAATCGCGAGGACACGTCCCAACTTAATTTTTAAATATGCAAAAATAGGTGAATAAAATTATCGCCTTGTTTTATCTACTGTCATTTATACAATATCCGTATTCAAATAGATCACACGGGACGTAAATTTCAGTTAGGTCATCAAGGTCGTGAAGGTTATAGAGGTCATTAAGTTCATTTAGGTAATTAATACCGTATAGATTAAAAAGGGCATATGGATCATAAGGATCACATGGACCATACAGGTCATAAAGGTCATAAAGGTGATGTATGTCACATAAGTCATAAATGTTTTATCCAAAAACATTATATCTAATATCACACTTTTAAGAATATAATCAGATGTTTTTAACCGTTTAAGTATGGAAAAATTGGATATGGAAGTTGTGAATCCAGCAGCGGTTTTTAATTACATATACCATAGTAAAGTAGCCTGTCACATGTATTTATAAAAGGTTGTGATATAAATAACGTAGATGTAATTATTTTTATTTTTGAACATATTTAAGCGCAGGAACAAACAAACCGCAGCACTGGCGAAGAATGTAATTTCACTCACTTCTGAATCTGTGCACAACTGGTACACGTGTGGATGGAGCTCTCATTTTCTTCACTAGTGCTGTAATACATTAGGTTTGTTAAAATGCTTTGACGTTTTGGCAACCATAATAACAGATTTGTCAAAATGTATCTGAAGCGAGTACGACCTTGTGTGCTCTAGTACTTCCTACCACAGAAAATAAGCGGTCAGGCCCAATGTTAAATGTAATGTAGAGATGGCCAAAGTAACTCTTTTTAACTCACTGACAAGGTAACTCACTGACTCCGACTTGGAGAAAAGAGTTAACTCAGTGAGCTATTTTTTGGCATAATATAAATTGGTAGGTAGTTTGCAAATATTTTACAATTGTCAATTAAAAATTATTAGTCAATAAAACCTTCTCAGTTTATTTTTACGTACAACCCTACACAAAAATACCATATATCCATTATTTCTTACTAATAATTAATAATGCCACGTCAAGCATTGCAGGTGTACATCAGAAGAGTCGGAAGTATCGGAGTCTTAACAAAATCGAGTCAACTGACTGTGTAGTCTAGTGTATATCAGAGGCATCTATTTTATTAAAATCCAATAACGTCGTTAAAATCTAGTGACGTACCATCTTCCCCGGCAGGTAGGTGCGCTCTAATGATGTCAACTGCCTCGTGCAGAAGGTCCTCTCTGGTCACGTCTAGCGGTAAAGCGACGAGTGCCCCGGGGCCCTGGATGCTTTCTCGATGCTTCTGCCAGCCTCTGATGACCCGCGACGACACCGAGTCGTCCGAAGACCCGGAAGCCTCTCCGTCTTTTAGTCCCGCGAATACCCTGAATCCACGGTTGGCCAGGTGGATGGCGATCTAGAAATAAAGGTAACACAATATAATAGACCAAAATAACATCCTTTGCTGTAAAGATGTGTAAGTATGTACGTGTATAAGGGTATCAGCCTCTAGTGTGTTCAAATACTGTCTAAATTTTTTTTTTAGTAATAGTGTAAATATGTAAAGTATCGTCAGCATATGGAATTGCAATTAGTTTTGAAACTAATTCCTGTAAAGGGAAGTCACGAATTATAAGACTATTTATTAAATAAATAGTCTTATAATTCACATATAATAATTAACATCGATTTATCAAATTTATTAATAAATTAAATTTTTTTCCATGTGTGCGATAAATTTGTATTTGGATTCTGCAACGATAATTCTGTACACGCCGATTCAATTTTCGTTAATTTTTATCAATCAGTCGCTGAGAAATTGAGCGTTTACAAAGGAAAAGCGTCTGAAAATTCATTTGTTTATGAACTTTCGCATAAATTCTTAATGAGTTGCTAGTTTAGAGATACTCTGTTGGTTTTGAACAAATTTTAATAAAAATTTTGGGATAATCATTCAAATAATAAACTTTTACGAAAGCTAATAACTTCCAATTAAAAGTATTAAATGTTCAGAACTAGTCGATTTTTAGTGGCCCACTTACAGGAAAAGTTTTTTTTGACTCATAAAAACTACATGCAAAGTACTTGCCGCGTTTGCCCCTTAAAAACGGCCGTACTGCCTAAAGATGGGCATTTTAAGCTTTGACCCCATTGATCAGGGATACAAAATGAACCATTTCCCAAATTTTCAGTCAATTTCACCGGAAGACCGATTTCCATATAAAACGTGCGGGGTCCTTTGAGACACATAACAGAGAGTACAACATAACAGAGTATGAAAGTGTAATGCTTTGCAGCTTAATACGAGGAATTGAGGGGGTAAATGTTAAAAATAAGTGAAATCATTTGTTTAATATAAATTTTAATAATTATACAGTGAACATAAACTACTCACAACAATTAAGGAATAAAAAAAATCTACATTTTTCCCCGACTTTTGACGGGCTGTATCTAAGTGAAAAATGGTCGTATCGCGAATTTTAAAAAAGTGTTTTGAAGCTCCGAGACTAGTTTTCGGATCTGTAGGCCAAATTTTTTTATAAACCACGGTATAAATTTGGTTTGTATAAACCAAAGTTTTGAAAAAAAAATAAAGGAGCACGATTTTCATTCTTACTCTGTGTAATTTTCAAAAAAAATGGAAACACCAATTTTTTTCACGTCCCTCAATTCTGCATCGGTCACGGTACATTTGAAACAAAAAAATCAAATATTTAAAAAAAAAAAATGAAAAAACAATTTGTTTTTTTGAAATTTTTTTTGGCATTTTTAGCCGTTTAAAAAAAAAGTAGACTCATTTTTCAAGCGATTTACCCCTTCCGTACTTCTATTTGCTTTATTTTAAATTTATTGAATTGATTAAAACTTGATACCCCCAAGGTGCATCGAATATTCGTTCTACGAATATTGGTGCAAGTAATTTTTGGCTTTTCTGCGAAGCTAACAAGTGTGTAAAAAAACAGTTTTTTCTCAAAACTAATCTGCGTTCTTGGTAAAAACAAAAACAAAAAATTTTTTTCAAAACTAATTTTTATTTTTGCAAATTTGGTAAAAAAAAATTAACTGAAAATTTTTGTAAACTAGTTTTTTTTTTATTTTTGATTATGCTTAGGCGGCATTTATCCGCGCCAGAAGTCGCTCAGCTATTGACTGGTGGAAGAGGGGTACAGATATAGTGAAGTCTGGGATATCATGAGGCGTCGATTGCGTCAGAATTACCCCAATTTAAGAAACAGCTGCATTAGAGCGAGCGTTACGTGAAATTTGGCGACGGATTCCGCAGTTGATGATTAGAAACTGCATTTCGAATATGCCTGAAAGGTTACAGACAGTGATTAGCAGCAGAGGTGGCAACACGCGGTATTAGCACACGCACACATACACACACACACACACACACACACACACACAATCTTCCAGAGAACGAGTTTGGAGTCACAAAATACTGTGGAATACGAACCACGGGGTCTCATTTCTCTGAAAAAAACACACACACATATACACGTGCGTAAGCACAAAAAGAAGCGTAATTCCGACCGCACAACCTCTAAGTGGTAAGCTTTGGGTAACGCAAATACCGTCGGTTGACATTTTTTTTTTTAATGAAAACATTTTATTTTGATTTTCGATTTTTTTTGCAAATGCAGAATTGAGAAAAAAAATGGAAAAAAAACTGCTTTTTCCATTTTTATGAAGTTTACACAATGTTTAAGAATAAAAATGTTGCTCTTTTAATTTTTTCAAAACTTTCAACAATCTGCCCGGAAAAACCGCTCGATGGATCGATCTGCAGATTTACAAGGCTATTTGGGGTACATTGAAGTCTAAAAATTCCTAAAAGTCCTAGCCTCCCCCATCAATATTTTCTAAGAAGAAACGATTTACCAAAACAAGGGAAAATGTCACTTTTTTCAACTTCAAGTCGATATTGAGGGTGGAAAAATTTTGTTTTAAATGTCTTGACAGGATTTTATAGGTCTTTTATCCTTTTATTCCAGTTTCCGAAACTACCCTTCAATTTCCTGTACGATCATTGCTTGCTGAGATATCGATGGTTGAAGACAAAAGGGTCGTTTTTCGTACAATTTCGGATATCTCCGCGACAAATGGACATAGTAAACAATTAAAAAAAAGAAAATTGAAGCTGAATAAACAGGCTATCTGGTCCATATGGTTGTTTAACCGAAAATTTGTCGCCCGTGGAGGAGAAAAAAAAGCTAAAAATTTGGAAAACATTTTTTTTCGCTCAATTTCTTCGGATTGCGTTAAAACCGTGGCTTCTAAAAATTTTGGCCTATAGATCCAAAAACTAGAGTCTTGGAGCTTCAAAACGCTTTATTTAAATTCGCGATACGACCATTTTTTCCCTTGGATACAGCCCGTCAAAAATCGGGGAAAAATTTAGTTTTCTTGCTCCCTTAATTTTTGTGACTAGTGTAGTTCTATAAAAATCTCCTACTTCCCCCTCTTTTGGGGTACGGGAGGGGGGAAATTAACATAGAATATAAAAAAAAATATTTTATTAAACTTTGTGAAAACTTGTGTAGCCAAATCAAATATTGAAGTTTATTTGACTGTTGATGCTTTTGTTGAGAGGAGGGGACGGTTGTTTTGTTGTAGTTGTATTAATAAAGATATTCATGTAACGTACGTGTCTGTAGGTAAAGGTTTTTGAGGCAGAAAAATTTAAGATCACATTATTAAGTCTCTACTAACATTTTTACCTCAATATCCATATCAAAAATAAAACATATGAGTAATAAAAGTCATAGAGGTCATCGAGATCATAAATGTCACATAGGTGATAGAGGTTATTAAGTTAATTTAGGTCATTGCCGCCATAGAGGTTATGAAGGTCATATGGCTCATAAGAGTCATATGGGACATAAAGGTCATATGAGCCATAAATGTCATCATTCATGAGCCATAAATCATACATGTCATAAATAACATAAAGGTCATATCCATGTATTACACAAACTGAATATAACCAGATGATTTTAGCGATTTAGTCTAGTTAATGTAGGCAATGTTATGTCAACTACCAAAAAAAAAAACTAGAACTCTTATTATTCCACTTTGTCCTTCCTAGGCTTATCCTTGGAGACTCCTGAGTGTCCAATAAAATAACTAGGCTGATAACTGAAACCTTTTTAGATTTTTTTTGACAGTAAAAAGTAAAAACCTTCTACAGTTTAATGCATTAAATCTAATTAATTAAGCTAATGTACAGTGTTTTAAAAAATGTATTAGTTTTTTATTACTTACATGGTACAAAAATTAACCGTAGTGTTTTACCACACCAGGGATTATTAAGTTTTTTCTAGGGATTTGCAATTTTAATTCAATTTTTTTTATTTAAATTAATATACATATTTCGAAAATCGCTCGTTTTAGGGATAGACAGACCGAAGTAACTATAAGTCAATGAAACTCGCCATTGATTTATACGTGTGAATGATCCCTGAAAACCTTCTGATGCAGATTTTCAGCCCCACATTATTTGTAATTCTCTCAAAACATTTAATAGGTCACACACCGTCAAGCACCCTATATACAAACAGGAATTTTGATTTTTTTTTCATTTTTTTTTTTTAATGACAGACATCTATGCTAAAAAATATGGCACATTCTGCTCGTATGCGTCAAATAATATACATATGTAGATACTGAATATGTAGGTATGTATGTAAAATAATTTTGTTAGCGAAATATGGTTAGCTCATCATTATTTGGTCGATTAAATTCGCGGCTTCTTTTGTCAAACTCGATTAAGCAAACAGCAACGGTTGCGGCAAAGAAAGTTAATTTGGTAATTTGATCTGGTGACGATATTAACACACACTCTACTTTCTATTAGTACATCACAATATTGTGGTCGCATCATTTAGGTACAATAAAAGTAAAAGCAACTATAGTTATATAAGAGAATAACGCATGAGCGCGTCTACAACGTCTACACAAAAATATACACACATACATATGTACATAACAATATAATAACGTAAACTTAAATAAAAATCAAGTCACTGCTTAACCTATCGATCGTCTTTTGTTTTCGAGATACTAATACTAACTTTCATTTTTCTTATGGGTGCCGTTTTTATTTTTTACTTCGTTTGATACAGCTTGAAAAGACATCAAAGATATTTTGTATGCCCACTAAAAATTCAAGTTTGGTGGTAGAATAGAAAAAAATCCTGAGAATTGTAATGAGCCATTTAAAAAAACACATCATCGACGGCTATGAACGAGAGAGATGGAAATAGAGGTTACGTCAAAGCTCGAAGCGAAACTTCGTTGTTGTCAAACTTTTAACAAGTGGTTGTCATAATTGTAAAATAAATAATGGTTGTCACATAATGTGGCAGCATTGGCAATTCAATAAGTTAATAAACTTAAGACTAAGAATAGAATGAAATATATATTTTTTTGCTCGGCCAAATTTGATTATTGGCTCGTTATATCCGATAACATAATCACATCAATTATTATTTGTCAGTCTACAAAAACAGCTAATATTAAAAAAAAGGGGTTATGCGGTTTTATTTTCAGATAATTTTAAATTATGCCCTAATGAATTAATAAAAACTGCTGATATTTACCAATCTAGTGAGATAAATAAACAATTTACAAAAGGTAAACATAGCGACGCACAGACCTCCGTGAACTTGGCACGACAACTTTACAATTTTTACAGTTTGGACTTAACAGTTCGTTTATACTTTGTTTGTACCAATTTGTACAAAAATATTTTTGTTTGTACCGAAAACGCAAAAAGGTTATTAAGAAAACAAATTTGACAGGCCAAGTTCACGCTTGCCCGCCAATTTAAAAATTTAGATTCGTTCAAGACACCATTCGTTTGTACCCGTTTGTACCAACAGAAGTATCGTTTGTACCTCAAAATTTCCTACATTAAAAAAAACAAATTTATAGGTCCAAGTTCACCAGAGAAAATCCCAACTTTCTCTAGCTTAATCGTTTGTACTTCTTGTATACCTGTTTGTATAAAAAATAATCACCAACATGATCGAGAAAAATAAATATTTGGCAGGCAAAGTTCCCCCAGCGCACCAGAAGATCCTGACTTTCTCTAGCCTAATCGTTTGTACTTCGTTTGTATCGCCAAATTTTCAGTCGTACTTCAAAATTTCGATTTTTTTTCAAGGAAAAGAAGCGGCGGGCCAAGTTCACCCCAGCCTGCCACCAGATAAAATCCCTATTTTCTCTAACCTAATTGTTTGTACTTCGTTTGTACCTGTCTGTACCTACAAAATTTTTTATTGCACCTCAAAATTTCGATTCTTTTTCCAGAAAAATAAAAAATTGGCGGATCGGGTTCATCCCATCCCACCACCAGAGAAAATCCCGACGTTCTCTAGCCTAATTGTTTGCAGGTCTAGCCAATGCGCCGACTTTCTTTAGCCTAAACGTTTGTGTTTCTTTGTACCTATTTTGGCACATGTCATATGATCATCGATTTGGCGAGAAATTAAAAAAGTTGATGAGGGTACCGAAAAGTGGGTCAAGTTGGCGTGATATCGAAAAATTTTATCAAGAAAAATTATTCAGAATGCACCAATGACCCCATATATATGTACCACGTCTGAGAAAAATAATAAAAAAATTTTATCTGACCATTAATATTAAAAAATGATAAATATTTTATTAACTGCAAATAACTGTATTCAACTGAATTACTTAAATTTGTGTTAAAAATAATCAAATAATTGTAAAATAGACACTTTATGGGAAGTAAATTAAAAAAATACGGCCTTGTCGTATCGCTATCTGTAGTCATACCCTGTATATTGATATAATTAGGAAAAATGCGATATTATTAATTTTAAGTGGTAATTCTTAGTTGGTCTTAGTTTTACTGGCAGTCCGAAAGTGTTGAATAAGCTCATGTACAAACGGATACACAGTTTTTAGATTTTTTCTCTCTTCCACCAAAGTTTCAGTTGTCTGTAAACTACATCTGGTGGTTGCTAAACTTGTCAGACCCACCAGAATACGTCGAGTCCCATTTAGGCACACTAAAGGGCAATCCCTCTATGTCACCACTGTGTGCTGGAAATAAGATGTCGAGATTCTCGTTTACTGTTATTCGTCGTCAGGGAAACCATACTAATGAGACTTAACCCGTTTCGGCCCAGAATGCCACTCGAAGCATATCGCTTCGGTGCCTCAGAACTTTTCCTATTCGCGACAGAAAAATTTTTAGGGGACATATTTTGAAAGATAAAGACTTGCCCTTTCCGATGGTGTCAATTAAATTTGTCTAAAAAATTGTTAAATAGGCAAAAAAAACAGTATTTTTACAAAAAAACACGATTTTTTCGACAATTTTTTTTTAAATCAATTTTTCAAGGGGGTTTGGGTCTGCCATGGACCTGGAACCTCAGTAACCTGTGGAATAAATGTCTAAACTTAAAGGATGCATTGTTTAAATATCGATTTTTCTCCCCTGTGCATCCAAAATGGCACCTCAACTGCAAAATTTTTGCAAAAAACTTCAAAGCCTGTTTAAATTCTTAAAATCACTTAAATAATACGCTGGAATTTTTTCAGAGCGATTTTTTTTATTTTGCACTTCAAAATTCAAAAAATCGTTCATGAAATTCTAAAAAAATCCAGCATATTCTTTGAGTGATTTTAAGAACTTTTTTATTCTTGATAATATTTCGTAAAAGTGCAATTTTTTCGAGAAAAACAGCGTTAAAGATCAAATTAATATCGTATTATGAAAAAATTCGATATATTCGCACATCTATCATTTGCCAACCATGAACTTTATTATTATTGTAATAATATCTTAGAAATACTGGGCTGTAGTTTTTAAAGAAAATTTATGTTTAAGTTTCGTTTTCATACACACATACAAATCTATTGTTTATCTTCAAATGATATAAAACGAAAGAAAAACACTCTAATGAAGGTAAAGTATTGGTTCTATTTTCATGTATTAAAAAACATGTAGTAGTAGTTGTAACTTTTAAATATTTGCACGACTAGAATAAACTGATTACGATTTTTTTTTTGGATTTTGCAAAAATTGACAAGTGCAAAATAAAAAAAAATCGCTCAAAAAATTCTGAAAATTCCAGCGCATTATTTAGGTGATTTTAAGAACTTTTTATTCTTGGCAATTTTTTAAAAAAGTGCGTCATTTTCGTATAAACAGGCTTTGAAGTTTTTTTGCAAAAATTTTGCAGTTGAGGTGCCATTTTGGATGCACAGGGGAGAAAAATTGATATTTAAACAATGCATCCTTTAAGTTTGGACATTTATTCCACAGGTTACTGAGGTTCCAGGTCCATGGCAGACCCAAAATCCCTTGAAAAATTGATTAAAAAAACAAATTTTGTCGAAAAAATCGTGTTTTTTTTTGTAAAAATACTGTTTTTTGCCTATTTAACAATTTTTTAGACAAATTTAATTGACACCATCGGAAAGGGCAAGTCTTTATCTTTCAAAATATGTCCCTTAAAAATTTTTCTGTCGCGAATAGGAACAGTTCTGACGCACCGAAGAGCGATATGCTTCGAGTGGCATTCTGGGCCGAAACGAGTTAATAAGGTCGAAATCAGGATCTGTGGTTGCTGATAACAAATAACAGTATTATTATGTACGAGTATGCTCTCCCAAGAAACTGATGAGAAAAAATCAAAAAGTCAGAATATTGTTTGTATAAAATATTGTGAAAGATCTTGTTATCGCCTTTACCTGCAATCCAAACGCGTTGTCGCAAGACGTCACAAGTATCGGTTTACCGGCACCTGGAGCACTCTCGGAAAGTTCAGATACGCTTCCAGTACGTATCTTGCATAATAAATATAACAAGAGGGCGCCTGCTATCGAAAACAGAGCCACTAACTGCACAGCCAACACCAGTGCTGTTTGTTCATCCATGGCTTGAGATGCTGTAAAAAGAATCGGATTAACAAAACATAAAAAAGAGTTCACACATAACACCGAAACGCTTTTTTTACACTCAACGCATGTTTTGCCAAAAAAAGTGTTTCGGTGTTAAATGAAAAAGTGTACAAGTGTGAACTTGTGTTTACCCTGAAGACTCCAAAATTTCATGTTTAGAATTGTTCTGTTCTACTGTAAAACGGTGTTACTTTTTCGAAATTTTCTAATTTTGAACGCGATATGGAAAACAAACTAAAAGGAAATTAAAATTATCACTTTATGTCAGTTTGAGTTTTGAAATAATCTCTTCAAATTTTTCATTCCCGCAAAAAAAATACCCGCGGTCAGTACTTTGTATGGTTTTTGGTTTGATATAGATATGTACAATTTGAAGAAATATTTTAAACCAAGAGAGGATTTTTTGTTAAATGTTGCAGATGGGCGTAAAATTCGAGCTGTTATTTACTAACATAAAGTTGTAAATCTGCCAATTAATACTAAAATAATTTTATCTTTCAATATTCAATAAGAGAGTAGGAATTACAAACTATTTCCCACAACTTTGCATATTATATAACAGCAGACAGTTATAATTGACGGTCATAAACTTGAGAATAATAATTATGATTGAATTACATACATTCAGACTAGTAAATAATGTATTTTATCTTCTAACCATATTTTACAGAGTACGTACATATGTATATAAAAGAATTATTCGACTATATTTTGCTTCGAACTTTTGTCAGTAGGTAATATTAATTAGTTAGTCAATGTTTTTTTTAAATGGCAATAGGTTTTAGATGAAGAAGTTAGAAAACGCCTTTTTCGTAATAAAAAAAATAATACAAACGTGATATTGTGAAGCTAGTAATATGTGATAGTAGCAAAATATTTTACCCAGGTACTAAGATGTTTCCTGTTTCTATACACTATGTTCGATTTTGTTTTATTTTTACTCGATCAATTCAGTGCGATTCCAATCAATAGATAAAAAATTCATGCGTATATTTAACTCTTAAAAAATGATGAACAAAGAAGTTCTAAAATAGTAAATGGAAGTTTATTTCAATCCCTTCTAAATATAATATATCAGTAAAAAAATATTTCAAATGTTTAGGTTGAGTCATTTTGATAAAAAAATTAAAACGTTGTAGTTGAATTTCCATTTAAATAGTACCTAAATGATTTTGTAAGAGAGACTCCAATCAAAATTTCATTAAGCACTAGTAGAATGAGGATTTTACATATTTCCACTTAATTTTGGGACACATTGTAATTAAAAAGAGAGTGGTGAAATAAGGTGGTTTTACCTTATTTTAAAACAATGTAGGTACTATGATATTCTTTTACGTGTGCCAATGAATTAAAATATAAAATATTATTACTCAGTGACAAAAAATATAAATAAAAAATGTATCAAATATTAAATTCTACTTACACGATATTTAAGTTAAAGTTAGTATTTATTCAAATGTAGTATATATTATTGTATATGTATAACCCGTCAGATACCAGATCATCCTGTATATTCGCGCTCGCACGAAAGAGACAGGAATATAAAGAATGTTGCGTGAATGCAAAACATTTTTATTAGCCGTTTATTTATAAAATATACCTTGGTAGGAAAACAGGTTAGCATTTCCAGCATAACGTTAAAAGTGAGTGTTAATAAGCGGCAGCAAGAGATTGTTAATTATTATTGGATTCTGACCGACTTTCGATAATGCACAGGCGGCAGCAACCACGCCGAGAGGTCACTGACACAGTAAAGTCGCTGCGAGACTGGATAAGAAAAATGTTAAATTACAACGCGTCACTAATTGGACAAGGGTGTATCCGATGCCTTTAACGGTTCAGTCAAAGAACCTTGGGAGGCAAGTCGAGAACATTCCTACAGGAAATTATACGAGTTTGTGATATTTTATTGGGCGGTTCAAATATTTCTATCTACTTTGTGCTCAGGATAACCTAAAAATACTCAAAGCCAGCAAACCAAGGAAAAGTTGTCTAATAAAACTAATTAGCATGTTATTTTAAGTAGTTTAGCTTATTATCGAATACAGGAATAAAATACTAATTGTTCAAAACAACAATAATTGGTTTGAACATGTTTAAATTGCGTTACTAGCTTTTCTGTATTTTATTTAAGTATGATAACTAGATAAAATGGAATGACCCGAAAAATATTAAAACTTTAAAAACCAAACATTTTAGGATGTGCATTTATATTAGCTGTTCGGTTTAAAATAAATACCCTCTGTATATTGATAACCAATCATATTTTTGTTGTATAAGATGATTCTACACTTACATATTTCCATAACATTTAACTACGTATATACTCGTATTTAAAATGTTTACTCTTTTAGTAGAATTGTTTGAATTGAAGAACATTTAATAATGAATTGAAACTGTTGTTGGATTAAAAGTCCTTTTTGTTGTCTCCCCCTGTAGCCCATCATCCATATCCTCTCCATTCAATAATCTAGTCCTTGGTGAACCTAAACCGTTGTGTCCTTTGAAGTTAACAATAAACCAGATATATTTAATTCAATTTAACTACACATAGGAATAGTCATAACTCATAGTAATTTTATTTCAGAAAAAAATGGTATATGTACATATGTATGTTATTACCTACTTATTATATAATAACAGTATAATCAATTGATTTGCGTTTTATAACATTAATCTACATTCTATGTATTTGAAATTATCCTACAAATACAAAGCGCTCATTATACATCGTCATAAAACGTTAATTACATTGAAACTTGATTCTTCAGTATCCAACTAATGTAACCATAATTCCTTATTATATAACATATGTGTTTAAACTCCGCACGGCCTGTGTTACATATATGTAGTTTATGAATCACATATGACATATGAATAAATGGAGTTATTTTCGTTCTATTCACATGAATATTAAAAGTATCGTCATCTAAAGGTTTGGCTCTAGACTGAAATTATTACGCTTTTGTTGTTTAAGGGGATTATGTCATCCAAACATAAACACCTTTTAACAATTCAGTAATTAGCGCACAATAATATTAGTTCCCATCAAGGCCGAGAAAAATGCGAAGCAAAACCATTGTGTTGCCTGAATGTAAATAAAATGCTTATCTAATTGAGGTGGTCTCGTTAACAACAATTAAAAATATATCCAGGTACGACTAAGTACGATATCTTAAACAGGAAATAACAAATCATTTAAACTAGTGTCAATGCAGTGTTCAATATGAAAGTGTTTCAGAAATTATTTATGGTCCAAGTATTGGTCAGTGGCGGTTTTCGAGTCTAGCATATTCGATCAGAATATTTTTAACAAAATCGTTGTCTCCATAGGTAACTATAAAATGTGATATTACAATTTTTGTATCTGAAACACCCATACGACATATTAAATATTTCATTTTAGTTTACATTAATACATACCCACATTGCCATATGTAAGACCCTGAACTGAAATGTGAATATGAATGTGAATAACTACAATTGATTCAAAAGTTTGAATTTAAATAATTCATAAAAAAATACTCGCACTTATAGAGACCTTTTTTTATTACAATTCTCAAACAAATTTTGTTATATATAACATCTCAAAAAAAAAGTTGAATCTCAAATTCTTGGACTACATACGGTTGAGCAATAAACGATTGTTTTTTCTCCAAAATTTTGAAACATAGCAATCTTGAAGCACACGTTAATATTGATAATATTGATATCACATACATATATTGAAACATTGTTTCAATATATATATTTTATATGCAATTTAAGTGGAAGATACCACATTATTTCAGATCTTTAAACATAACGACCACACTATTTACATACAAAAATTGCTTTAACGTGGTTGGTCATCTTTATTTAAAACGCTTTTCGTTTTTTTTTTTTCTAAACCTGTTGACTGATCATATATGACGATATTTTCATCGCCTCAGTGAATTTATACTAATGCTTGTTGTTTTGCAATACACGATGTGCGGCTCACGTACATATATTGCAAAGTATTGCACCAATCGCCTGCATTTTTTAAACCACACTTCCTTGTTTTCTAAAAGATTAATATATCCCCAGCACGACGCTGAATTAGAAAATAATCTGACGCAAAGCAACAAACAAAATTAGCACTAAGTTTATGTTTTCTCAAAATAGAATCATTTCCACTACTTGCTCTGATTTCTCGGTCCGTTTTACGGCTGGAGTAACAACATTTTAACATTAACTTGTGTTTCATGGCTGTACGGAAATAATAACTCTAAACAGAAGTTTAGAGTTTCCATCTGTTCCAGGACAGACGCCACGAGGTGTTAGAGAAAAAAATATTTACATTTGCTTCCAGATTCACGTAGTGAAAGTGATTCTTTTTGAGTCAACTTTATGATCGTCTAGCTGTTGAACCACGCAACATATAACTCTGTTTTTCTTTTGAGGGGATGTTTTAGTAGAAAAGGCGTATGTATGTTTTTAAGATACCTTAATATATAGTGTGTCCAGAATTGGTGATGTATGTTCCAGATGTGTCCAGATGTGTCCAGATGTGTCCATACATGTATGATGTATGTGTACAGAATTGCTTGCTATCTTGGAAACTATAAGAGATGGGAAAATGTAAATTGGCACAGTTATAAACAATTTTATGAGTAACTTAACGCCGCTTAGGGAATGCTTCTATCTTTTTTAGTTTCTGAGATATTTTGGAGAAATGCATTTTTGAAATAGCGCTATAACTTATTTGTGTTTCAAATTTTTAAAATTTATAAATACATTATTAAAGCAAATTTTTAGGGAAATTTCAATTCTATAATTGAATTTGGGTTGCGACGTTTCGAGTTCCTGAAACTCATTAACTTATTTTTTTCTTATATCATCCATATTAGATGGTGTACTATTTCAAGAGTACTCAGTTTTCCAGTTTTCTCGCGCCAACGACACCTAACACTTCAGCAAAAAATGAATTCCTACTACCAAAAAACTACCAAAAAAACATAAAAACCCTTTTTAGAGAAAGTGCCGCAACTTGGCAACACCGCAATATAAAATTAACTATTATAACAACACTTGTGAATCACCGGGTTCTCTTCCGGGAAAAAAAGGAAAAAACCGCTACATTATTGAAGTGTCACTTATTAAAAATTAACTGACCTTAAAGGGTAGTATAATGTTATTATTAAAAATCAAAGAAATCTAATTAAATAGAACATTTTTTAAAAAGTATTCTGAAAGACAGCCCAAAGAAAGTATTTTCTCCAAACTTGTCCGGAACTTACTTGAGTTTGGAAGTTTGGCGGCACTTCGATTGAAAAATTGAAAAACTATGCGAAAGGTAATAAACATTGTAACATAATATGTATATCTCTCTGATGTGATCGTACCTCGTACTACGTTCGTTGTGCACAATTCGCCGCCACAGCTATTATTGGTGTACTGTACTCACTATTAGGGTCCGGAACTGTGGCAATTGTGGCAACGCAGGGCTCGGAACTATAAGACTCCGTATAGTATAAACCGTATTTTTTAAGCGCCTTGTACATTATATACTCGTGTATTTGATTCTCGTGCCACTGACCGATACTGCTAAGACGCCAAGAGCCGCATATGCGTAATAGTACGCCATCCCCATTCGCTTAGGGGAACGAGGGATAGTCTTATGGAGTTTTACACGCGGGCACGCAAACATTCCGAAGCCTATTCATTATATACATGTTGATTTGGTGGTATTGTATACAATTTATGTTATATTTCCACACATGTAGCAAACAAAACTAAACCTGTATAGCATGAACAGGGTAAAGAAAAATATAAAAAAATATATTCCACATGAAACTGCACGTTTACAAATGTCTTTCTGTCCACTACTTACTGTGTTGTTTTTTTCCTTTTCATTTTTACCACAATTTTGGTATTAAATATGTTGCTGTTACTTAACTTTTTTAGTAACAATATGACATAGTCTCTCTATAAATCCCTCAATTTTTATAGCGTAATTCATAAAATGATATTTAAACAAGTACTACAGGATAACAATGTATTAAATTTAGCTCCATTAAACGGTCTTATACAACATTATTAGGTCCCTTTCGCCACAGTTTAATTAATTAAAGCCTGATTATAGCAGTACGTCAAGGTTGCCTAAATTAAATGTATGAATGAAATTATTTTTTGACCTTTTTCCACACAATAGTTAACGGTTTGTAAATTAAATAACTTTCTACTTAACTAATTGATAAAATAGTATCGATAATTTTTGTTTATCATACATCGGGTGTAGGTATTAGGAGAGAGTTTGATTTACTATTGATACTAAAGAATCAAATGTAGGTCATCGATTATAAAAAGCGTAGATATACATATTAAACAAATATGTAGAAATATGCACAGAAGGAAGATAACACGCAATAAAAAAGTATCTTCATGATGTAGAAAATTTTATGTTATAAGTTATAACCAAAAGTGGTATGAAGAATTCAGTTATAGAATAACTAATTACAATCCACATCCATGTAATGGAGTAATTCGCAAACAATGGCCTTCAAATTTGAGGTACATATACAACATAACGGAGTCTGCAAGTGTAAAGATTGTTAGTTTAATAGGGTTAAGAGGGTACATTTGCAAAACAAGACAAATACAATGTTTTATATACATCTTAATATGTACACGAGTTTCAAAAAAATGGTACTACTTCTCTCTCCCCCCATTAATTGCGGTTGTTGACACAAACATACATATGTATGTATAAGTATAGGTACATACATACATATCTATCGAGTAGCCAAACTAAGTTATGTTGAAAATAATTTCTTTGCCGCTTTTATTTCCTTTAAGTTTTCTAACGTTTGCGGGAATTAAGAAAAAAGTTCCATAAGTGTAAATATGTACATAATATAGTTCAAATTCAATATGAAACAAAACAAAATCAAAATTTGATACTGAGACTTGGATTTAAGTTTTCATCCTTTTGTGATACGTAGGTTTTAAGTAGTTAAATAGTAACAGTTCACCCCTTCGAGAGGCCGATGAGGGTGTTAGAGGGTTGACATCGGTAGAGAGATGATCTTGACATAATGAAGATGGCGTACTGCGATGGAGATGATCAAGATGGCGGCGAATATTAAGGAGAGGTGGGGTTTTAGATTAAGATTTTTTGTCTTTTTTTTGGGTTTTTTTTTTTTTTTTTTAAGTGGCGTTCTAATTGAGACGAAAATAAACGATCGATAATGTAAATTTGGCGTTTTCTTCATGGCACCCTCTTCTAGTTGATGGAATTCATTTACTTTCGGGTGAAAAAGCGCAGAAAACTTAATCCGCTTAACGATTATTTTTGTACCTCAGACTTCCAATAAAAAGAGCGTGCTTTTAAAAACAACCTCGTTGATGTAAAACGAAGTCGTGGCTGGGATTATTTTCACACCGTTGATTTTTATTGGCTTTTGTGGAAAATAAAAATATCTTGCTTAATATTATTAGATACTAATTATTATATGATTATTTCAACTGTTTTCGAAATATATCGAAAAGTGAGATATCTTGTTTTTATATTTATATTGATAGCTCTCCTGATTTATAATATTGTTTTAAACTTGTAATACCTATTGTAGAGTATTAAAATATGTATGTAACAAGATATTTTGATATATTTAGAAAACAGTTTCAGAAAACATGTTGAAGTCACTATAGTATAATTCTATTAAAAATATATACAGTGAGGTCCATAAGTAACGGATAAATTCATTATCTAAGTAATTTACAATTTATGAGTAAAATCCTTAAACACGTCAATTTTTAATTCTAAAATGACATTTTGAGAAGTATAATATTCTACCTCATCCTCCAACTCCCTTGGAGTGACAGCTACCTTTTTTAAAAATTTTAAATGGAACGAGGGAGATAGCTCATTTGAACGGGTTTTTTAATTCTCCATCCAGCAACATAAGATTTTTTTTACATTCTATAATTTTTAATGTTACTAAGTAAAGAAAAACCATGAAACAGAACAGAAGAACAGTTTAAATCAAATGTTCAAACTGGGCGCCCATTGCTTCTTGACAATAATGGAGGCGTTGCTGAAATTCTTCTAAAACATTTTGTATTGTTTCCGGGGTGATTTGACTAATCTCTTGCCTTATTCTGTCTTTTAAATCTTCTACGTTATATGATCTGTTGAAGTAGACTTTCGATTTTAAGTAACCCCATAAAAAATAGTCAAGCGGGGTCAAATCGGGAGAACCGCGTCTACCGATCCATCTATTGGGAAAAACTTGATTCAGATAGGCTCTTACTTCTAATGAAAAATGTGGTGTTGCTCCGTCCTGTTGAAACCAAATATTTTTATCAATTTCATTGGGGTTGTCATTATCTGGGAAAAGCATTCTTAACTCTGGAACTAAGAAATTTTGCAAGAAATCCAAGTAACGCGCTCCAGTTAATGTGCCAACAAAGAAATATGGTCCGATAATTTGAGAATTTATAATTCCAGCCCAAACGTTCACCTTCTCGAGATATTGAGTATTGGCCTCCATCATCCAATGTGGATTTTCTGTACTCCAGTTATGTTTGTTGACTGTTCCATTTAAGACTTAATGTTGTTTCATCAGAAAAAAAGAATGTTTTTTGTATAAATAAAGGATTATCTTGGCATCTATTTTCCATGCTCTCGCAAAATTCCAATCGGCGATCAGGGTCATCGTTGTTAAGTTCTTGAACCAAATTAATTTTATAAGGGCGATGTTTTTCATTTTTTTGAAGGCGAAATATGGACGTTTTACTAACATCATTATCGGCGGCAACTTGTCTTGTAGGTTTATGTGAATTATCTTGAATATCTAACAATATATCAAATTTCTGTTCATCGTCTAAAATGCGTTTCCTATCAGATTTAGGAATGTCTGTGACATTTACAAATTCACGAAATTTGTTTTCTATCCTACTAACCGTAGACTGGGAAATCCGGCGTCAGGATATTGAATATTTCGCATACCTGTTTCTGTGTTCTTGTTTTATCACCACATCCTAATAATATCAAAATTTCAATTCTTTGGGTATCCGAAATACTCATTGTTAAAATAATGATCAACTTGACGATCAGCGATAAATAACGTAAATAGAATAAGACGTTTTCACAGATGTAGCAAATAAAAAGAAATTTAAATGTATAATTTTTTCTGATCTTATGTAAAAAAGAAATCCTTTTTACTTATTTTTTTTTGTTGGGTATTTTGAGCAGCGTATCAGGGAAACCGATACATTTAAGTTGAATGTTGAACAAAATTAACTAAAAACGTCAGATTTGACAGATATTTGGTACATAGGCACTTAATTGTACAATAATTTTGAAATGATCAAATTTAATTTTCTTGATGAAAAATGTACAAAATTCAAAAAAACCTTATATTGCTGAATAGATAATTAAGAACCCTTTCAAATGAGCTATCACATGCACCCTCGTTCCATTTAAAAATGTTAAAGGGGTAGCTGTCACTCAAGGGGTTGGAGGGAGAGGTATAAAATTATGCTCAAAAAATGTCATTCTAGAATTAAAAATTGACGTGTTTCAGGATTTTACTCATAAATTGTAGCTTACGTAGATAATGAATTTATCCGTTACTTATGGACCTCACTGTATATTATATGTATATGTTTTCGCACCCTTACAGTATAAGTGATTTTTTTAAATTTGAATATAAATGGATATTCTAAAGGTTCATAGGAAATCGTGTAAGACCATGTTATCAATCTGACAGCAACTTGTTATTTTAACTAACAAAAGTATTTGTTTGATTACTTGTATCTCAATGGAGTGTTTTAGCCCCTTTCAAGACATACTTAAATAAATGTCAAGAGGCTCACACCAGACATTACTAAAAAAAGCATTTATTAAGACTAAAAGTTAACTCCAAAATCCTAAACTCTTTTTTTGTACTCAACGCGCATTTAATACTCAACTAGTTTCTACGCCGAAGGTTCTAGTTCTCCTCCTGCATACAATTATCAAACAAAATTTGACTATTAAATTTATATAACATCTAAAAATTACATCATATTATGTACACATGTTATATGTTCATTTATTCATATATACATACATACGTATACATATTTGGGATCAAAGTTTTTCAAATATTGAGAATTTTAATATACGCAGAAAATGCGGCACAAGATAAACTGTTTGAGCTTTTGTGTGGCATCACAAACAACGCCTTAAGTTGGATTTTATTTAAGAGAATTCCATTATCCCACTTTATTCTTTTACCTTTGAAGTGAAAGCTTCTTTTCTAAAATGATTTATCATGTTCATGTATGTATATATACGTCATGTATGTATATGTGAAAACGTGTTTTATATATTTGCAGCTCAGCTTGATTTTCGTGAAAGTGAGTATGCTCATAACAAAGTATTTACCTAGATAGTAGTTATCAGTTGCGTGCATAAAATATAAGTTAACAAGGGAATTGTTTTTGGGGATATTGGACAAATAAAGAAACACCAATTTTGCCGACGTTTCGTCTAATGTACTCAGACTTCTTCAGGTCTTAATTAGTGCTTTGTATAATGGTCTATGTCAGTTAAATTTTTGATCCTTTTCTTTACCTGCAGGCACATGTGTTTGAATATCCTAATAATTTTGTGGTATTTGTATCTTCTGTTCGTACAATAACTCCACATTGAACGAATAATTAATTGTCTAGGTTCAAGTATGAAGTTTTCATATATCAGTGAAAACTTCATATTTTCAGTAGGTGCACCACTTGTTTTATGCCTTACACTGAACCCTGTGAAGTTGGCACCCCTGATAAAGACTTTCGTTATCTATATCGTATGCCCATGTTTGCCCAGTAGACAATTTTTTTTGCCCACACACTGAAAACTGAAAAATCAAAAAAATAAACAATAAAAAAAATCCGAAAAATAAAACATTAAAACAAACGTGGTTTCGCTACACCATTCGTTTGCCCATGGTTTGCCCACGTTTGCCCAGTGAATAGTTTTATTTGCCCACCTTTCAAAAAAAAAATGAAAAATATTCTAATAGAAAGAATCTAATGCCGACTTGAACATAAATTCAGCTTCGACATTATCAGTGAATAAATTTTTGTAAGCGTAGAAGACGATAAAAGTAAAAGTGGTTTTAGGATCACTAATTAAAGATTTTTCATGAATGAGTTTTCCTTTCAAACTGTCCCAATTTTATCCAATTAACTTTTTTCCTAGCCGCGAAGACCAAAATAAATTTTAATTAATCGCAAAGGATATGTTAAACAGTTCGATTAGCACAATCGGAATTTATTGTTTTTTAACTTTAACGTAACCTCTGAAATAGTATATAACCAGCATAAATGTTAGATTTACCTTTTAAAATTATCTTTGTTATTTATAAAAAAGGAAAGGTATATGCACAAATTTATAATGAAAGAAAGTTTAATACAGAAATAAAGTGTTTATATTTCTTAAAAGCGCGTCTAAAGAAATAAACAAAATAAACTTTGTAATGTACATAACGCGATGATCGTTTAAAGGTACGTGTCCATTTGAGAGGAACTCGCGGGAGTTACTCTCGACAGTTACTCTCAATTGCTTGTTCATTTGAGAGTATTTGACTATCGGAGAGTTTACTATCAGACTATCCGGAGAGTTTATCATCAGGACCTGTATTCAGAACTCTCAGAACCGTGTCCACTGTTGATATGTAGTGCCGTGTCCATGCTCTCGACAGTGACTGTGAAAATGTGGATGTGAAAAAATTGCGGCTGCAATCATTGTTTACAAAGTTTTAAAAAGAAAAAAAGTTTCAAAAAGAAGCTGCTGGGTAAAGTCATGGATTAAGCGTAGAGCGGAACTAGGTGTATGTTTTACATTGACAGCAGAACTTGAAATTGAGGATGTTCAGCAATTTCGCAACTTTGTTCGTATGAATACAGTACAGGTTCAGCATATTATAGAATTAGTAGGTCCGAAAATCGTACAAACAATACGAAAATGCGAGAGGCCATTTCTATGCAATGGGATGCAATGGGAGAGTATCTGATGGGGGAGTTTTTCAAAATTGTTCATTAAGCGAAGGACTCGAAGAGGGCACCTTAAAAACCCAATTCTGCCGCCTTTACCTGGTCGACAAATGACTGTCCCGTATATTTTTGTCACAGACGACGCATTTGCGATGAAACCCTATGTTTTAAAACCATATCCATTTCGTGACCAACCTGCCCCAAACAGAATATTCAACTATAGATTATCTAGAGCTCGGCGCATAGTGGAAAATGTGTTTGGTATAGCTGCAAACAAATTTCGAGTTATTCTATATATTTCGACTATTAATCTAAATCCCGATAAAGTGACAGATATTGTTCTTGCAATAGGTGCACTACATAATATTTTATTATCCACAAACAACTAACGCACAAACTATCTACAACAAGGATTGGTTGACATGGAAGATCCAAATACACATGAACTAATACCAGGAAGTTGGAGAAAAGAAATGATGTCTGAAAATGCATTTCTCCCACTACATCGAGGACAACTATACAACATCCCAAAAACAAGTTAGAGATGAATTTAAGTCGGAATATTTTATGTTACTTTCTGGTGAAGTTCCTTGGCAATATAGACAAATATAAAGAATTGTGTCGTGATATATTGATATGTATGTTTTGATATACAGAGTGACTGGTGGGTTGACGTATTTCTTTGAAAGGACATTAGTATAGCTCATGTGCAGTTGACTATCAACTCTTTAGGAGCCATTTCTACATCTACTCGCAGTTAACACTCTCAACAATTCGAAATGCGTTCGTATTCTGCGAGCTCCTACCAAAACAAATAATTAATAGCGTGTCCACTTGAGAGCGGGTATTGACGACCTCGCCGTCGACAGCTGGGCAGGCGCTCTCCGACAGTTACTCTCAAATATGTTTCCACTTGCAATATGTACTCTCGAGAGCTGATCTCGAGAGTATTTCTCTCAAATGGACACGTACCTTAATACAGAAACTACTTATAAAAAACTGCTGCCTAAGAAATCACTACTTCCACATCCAATTTTTCACATTTAATTAGGCAAATTCGCTAAAATATCAGGTTATGTTCTTAAATGTGCGATTTTTGGGTATGACCTAAATGTCATTTATGACCTTTATGACTATATCGCCCTTTGTAAGCTATATGATCTGAAAGACAAATGACATATGTCCTTTATAACCAAAATGACCTGTTGGACCGATATGATCTTTATAACTCATCTGATCTTTATGGTTCATATGACCTTTATGATTCACATCACCTTTATGACTCACATGACCTATTATCACTCAGCATGGAGCTCTCGGCCCCGACAGCTCCAAGCTGCCGCAGTTGGGCTATCTACAGTTTCAATACGTTTGCAAGAACGTTTTAAGTTGTGGTGTTTAACTTTGGCTTGTGGTGATATCCAAAAACTGCAGTCGGCTTGCGGCAGATTTTCGCTGTGCTGCCGACCGCTCAGAGCTTCTTTCCGACTTGCCACACACGGACAGCTTCAAGCAGTCGTCTTCGAAGCTCGCCTCTTCTTCTCCCCACTCCTCGCACGTTATTTGCTCAGTCATTCCGATCAACGGATTTGTTGTGACTTGTTGCGCAAAATAATTAATTATATCGAACATTAATGAACGTACCTAATTATCATTCGAAAGTATCGAAGTTGATGATACAAAGTATGAAATAGTCCATAAGCTTTAAAATAGGACGCACTCACATACTGTGGGGGTTCCTACGTTTTCATTTACGCAACAATAGTAGAAGGAGAAGTATTCCTTTAGTAGAAGAAGAATTCCTCCGCGAAATCCATGTTGGAAATAAATAAATATTTGCATACAGTGACAACAGCTTGAGCAGTTGGCTTGCAGTCGGGCCAACAGCAAGTCGGCAGCGTAGTGGCAGCTTCAAGCAGTCGATTTGCAGTTGAACTGAAAATTTCCGGCCTTAAACCCTATATAGATACTTAAATATTGCCTTGAATGATTTTGATCTATTTAGATAAATAACTGTAAATATTTCTCAAAAAGTGTTTTAAAGTAGTTTTTTTTTGGAACTTAACTGGAATTTAGAATCACCTTAAAACATGAACATATCATGTCAGTATATGCAGTTGAGGTTAAACTCACAAAAACCTCCATTCTAATAAATTTCCGCGGATGAGAAATAAAGCACCTTGAAGTGAAAACACTTACGTGCACTAATTAGAATTACAATAATTTTGCGATTAAAGTCAGTCGGGCATATCGGTTGGCACATAAAACCTTATGTATTAAATATTTCGCAACTGATGCGGAACTTAGCTAAACTTCAACGGAATTTGATAATTCCTCGACTACAATGTCCACAAGCATTTCTTAAAAAAATTAGATACAGAGTCACACATTAAATTAAAATCGAAATGTTGGCAACTGACATTGAAACTCATTGCTCTGTCTTGTCTCAATACAAAACAATATTTACTACGAGATTGGGTACAAGTATATTCGTATTAAAAAAAGATGATGAAAAGATGAAAACTGAATTTTTATCGAAATATCAGTTAAAGTGATTTTGACTGGAGATGTTTTAATGGATTTTTTTTAATTAATAGACTTTCCTCTTTTCAGTAGATTTTTCTTTGGTAGAGCAACTTCCTTGTAGAGCGAAGTTAATTTAAAATAACTTAAAGTAGTTGATTAATAGGTCTCTAATAGAAACTAAATAATATTAATATTTTATTAACTAAGATCTTAAAATCACATGTATTACAATACACAAACCGCAGGCCACCATCATGGTGCAGAATAAGCTGGTAGATGACAATGAACGTTATGATATCTGAAGAACACCATCAGAAAACGATTCCAAAAACCTAGAACGAACTGGATTTGGGTACATCGTTGAAACCTCTTATGAAGATGAAGAAGGATTAGAATCTTCTCTGGTTTGGGTAATACAACAATTTTTTAGACAGATTTACATTTCAATTTAATTGTACACAAGAAACGAAACATACAACCATCTTAAACATAGATCAATTCAATAAAAAAAGTTACGTGTGATAGTCAAGCAGCTCTTAGCACTTGCTCCATACCGTTTTTCTGTCGAAAACAGACCAGCACTACCAGACGTAAACCCATTCAGCTGAACGTATTGTGTACGATTATACAGGGTGTATTTAAATTAAGAGGCACAAATGATACCAGAAATTCCTTATGTGAAAATAAGTTGATGTAACCTGACCTATATCCCAAGTCGCATAATAAAAAAGAAACAAGGTGTCAAAGTGAAAAATAAAAAAATGGTTTTTCTTTAATAATTACTAAAGTTTTAGTCACACATGTTTCAAATTTTCTGCGGGAGATTTTTTTAAGGTTGGAAAAATAATAATAATCATTTTTTGCTGTCGTAATGTTTTTCTGTTATTTTCGCAAAACTTTCTATTTCATTAGTGCAGGGTAATTACTGGTAACAGTTTACTGAAGTATGAAGTATACTTGTATAGTGAGCTTAGCAATTTTTAGAAAATATATCAGACAACCTTGCTTTTTTTCTATTGGCGCTCGCTAGCCAATGTTATGTTATGCATTAAAATAATAACTTTTCTGTCAGCTATCGAAGAGATCTTTTAATAACAAAATATGAAATATTACAATTTCTTGAACAAAAAAGGTATACTTATTAACACTACCTACATGTGGTACAATATAAGTACAAGGAAATTGTCGGCACAGTACAATGTTTCTCATACCACAATTTGGAATATTGCTCATGATAATCTTTTGTTCCCCTACCACCAACAACCCATGCAAGAATTGTCTGCTGCGGATTTACCTAACAGGATAGATTTTTGTACAATGGTATATGATTTTTTCAAGAGAAAATGTAAGCATTTTATCCAATACTTTGTTAGTTGATGAAGCACCATAGTTAGTGGATGAAGCACAATATTCACTCATGGTCTCATCAAAACCCCCACCAAGTTTGTAAATCGAGATTTCAGCTTCATTTTTTTTTATTGAAATTCTGCAGGAATTGTAGATTATCTTATTGGTCAGTTTATTCTTCCTCGGCGTCTCGGTGCAGCGGAATATCTGACATTGTTAAATCAGCAACTCCCAATATTGCTTGAAGAGGTGCCTCTAACTGTCTGTAAAAACATGTGTTACACACACGATAGAGCTCCGGAACATAGTAAAAATAAGATTTCCTGGGAGATGGATAGGTCGATGGAATGATGTACCCGTCAAATGGCCTGCGCGATCACCAGACCTCACATCCATGGACTATTTTGTATGGGGTCACCTAAAAATATTGTTTATTCTAACTCTATTTTTAGTGTGGAAATGCTTCTCCAAAGAATTTGTAGCAGCTGCGGAAGTAAAGAACGAAAGAAACATTTTTGCAATGGTACGTCGTAATTTTAATCATATAATTAGACTATATTAAAAGAAAATGGAAACTAACCATCCTTTAAGATATATTTTATTTTTTAATTGTGCATTAATTGTTCTCCTAGATTATGTATTTATTGTTTTTATAGTTTTATGTGACTCTTGGTTTTTCTGGTTGTGTTCTTTTCTTTAAATAGTTGCTATTAAACTGACAATAAATATATATTTTGCAATAATAATGTTTTTCTGTTATTTTCGCAAAACTTTCTATTTCATTAGTGCAGGGTAATTACTGGTAACAGTTTACTGAAGTATGAAGTATACTTGTATAGTGAGCTTAGCAATTTTAGAAAATATATCAGACAACCTTGCTTTTTTCTACCTATTTTCAATTTAGAATGGAAATAGAGTACTTATTAATAGACACTATTAATTTTAAAATATTTTTTAGCGATACACGAATATCCGTACTAAGTATAATTGCTGTGAGGCAATGAGTTCCGAATTTATGAACAAAAATGTCCGTTCTGGACTTTAATGTTCCTGGAGGTGTTAAATCCGAAATACTAATTTATAAAATCAAAAATATCTCCCCAACGTTTGACTTGAGCCATTTCCAGTAAGTATATCTTTTTTGTTTAAAAAAATCCAATATTTCATTTTTTGTTACTAAAAGAAGTGTACGAGGGCTGACAAAAAAAGTTATTACATATTTAATGCATAACTTTACCTGCACAGGGCGCCCCGCACGCGACAGCCAAAAATGATTATTATTTTTTCCACCCTGAAAACATCTCCCGCTAGAAAATTTGAAATTTGTAAATTTGTAAATTTCTAAACCTTTAGAAATTATTAAGGAAAACCATTTTTTTTTATTTTTCACTTTGACACCTTTTATCTTTTTTATTATGTGACTTGGGATATATAATAGGTATGTCAGGTTAAAGCAACTTATTTTCACATAAGGAATCTGGTATCATTTGTGATCTTTCATTTAAATACACCCCGTATAATCGTACACAATACGTTCAGCTGAATGGGTTTACGTCTGTCGTATACTCTGCCACGTCTGGCGTTCCCTAGGGGTCCAATCTGGGTCCGATTCTATTTAATGTGTTCGTAAACTATATACATAGGTAATGTAATTGATGTCAATTTTCTGCTTTATGCTGATGACATTGAAATTTATACGCCAGTTAAAAGTATTGCGAATTGTAGGCGACTTTCTCAAAATCTTAAACGTAATTGAGTGATGTCAGAGGAACAATCTAAAATTGAATCCGACAAAAGTACAATGTAATGTCATACTCGTTGAAATCAGATTCCATTTTAATTGACAACACTGCCAAGGAGATTAAATTACATAATTAGGACGAAAAATTTCAGAGATTTAGGAGTTGTATTTGATTCTTCACTTTCTTTTAACGATCACATCGACAGTTTTTCAACGTTAGCTAATCGTAATGTGGCTTTATAATTCGTAATAGTCGGGACTTCATAAATGTAGAAATGTTTGTATTACGCTTTCGTCGGCTCTAAACTAGAATCTGCTACTGTGATCTGGAATCCATACTATCAAGTACATATCACTCGATTAGAAGCAATTCAGACGATTTTTGAAATATCTGAGCTGTCGTACAGATCTTGTTTGACGCAAATATCACTCTGTCGTTCATATTAGGTATGAGTACATATGCTCAAAATTAAATTACGTGTCTACGAAGCTTTGAAGCACTCCTATTTATTCTACTTGTCTACGCGACAAATATCTTGGACATATTCCACTGTATCCAATGGATATCAAAAGGCATAATTTATTTGATATATAAAAAAAGCACATTTTCTTTGAAGCTTTTCTTTGAATATTCATGTACTTTTCAAGTTATCTGTTTGTCATACGTTCCCGTTCCTTAATTGGGTATTACCTTTAGAATAATGTAAGTTCTAATTAGATAAATTAATAGGAGTAGTAAACCCAGGGATGTCGTAGTGGAGGCACCTACTAAATATTTTGACATTAAACTCAGCTACAGCCTATCATGTATTTATGAATAACATAATTGTCCATTGTATTGATTCATTTAACAAGTTCATTGCAGCAGATAGATATGGAATTTCTTCCGTGAAGTTTAATTTAATTAAACTCGGTAATTAACCGAGCAAGTCTAAAACTTGGCCTTTTTTGGATACAAAAAAGTATGCAAGTATTTACTTGCATACTTTTTCAAGTCAATGATTTCCTTGACTCTATTTTAACATGAAAACATATTCACATTGCATAAGACATTAGCTATGCAAATTATTGCTCCTGATTGAGTTTTTACACCACGTAAAAAAGCCACATAATTCAGCTATGCCATATCAAATTTTTATGTATGCTACTATTAGAATCGATTATAAGTCAACAGCTGACGACTCCATATAATAAATACTCATCGTGAGATAATTTTTTTAACGCCTAAAAATACTTATGATCATTTATTTTTAGCCGCATGTGGGCAGAATTTGTTGCTGTTAAGATAAACGTAGGTATGGGCATGTTTATTTTTGAACACTTTAACTCGCTTTGTTGACATGAATATTTTATTTATCATTACTGATTGTTATTAGGTTTTTTTATTTATGCTTCTTGAATGTCATATAACTACTTACATATTTTGATAATGATTGTTTATTTCGCACATTTTCATATGGTCTGCCAATGTCCCAGTTTGAACTTAAATAATATGTAGGTACTAAGTTTTATGACGTCAAAATCATTTCAGTAGATGCAAATGAAATTATCATGCATTGTATTTCACAAAAAGTCAGTAATTGAAAACTTTTTCTACACCTGCATTTCTGTGCATCCATTTTTATTTCAGCAAATACAAACATGCAAATAATATAAAGGAGATATTAAGCAGTCCAAGTGCCGTAAAAATAAACATAATTTTCCAATTTTCAAATTGTTCTGCAGTTCATTAAACATATAATTCATTGATGTTTGGTGTAAAGAGGATTCCAGATATATTGTTGAAAAATCTATTAGTGATTTGTTTTTTAATATAACATAGAAAAAGAGTCATATTTAGAGTAGGCACCATTTCTTTTTCAAATATATTTTTTGTCTTTGTTATTAATTTTATTATACGTCAATATTATCCACGTAGTCTATATACATAAAATTTAATAGTAATGTTATGAATTTATCGCCAGTCCTTAGGTATTGATTCAAATAACTACAACTAAACGGCATACCAAAACCGGTTGTTAGCAAGATTCTTGTGGGGAACATAAGAAGTATTATTAAAATAGTTTATAGCACTTTGTCGACGGTTAAAATAATTTCTCCTTTTGCCGGAACAGAAATTATTTTTAAAGAACTTTTAATAAAATGGTAAAATCCGATCCGCAAACATCTGATAGTAAGCAAATAATGCTGTTGGTATAGTTGCTATAAATCCAAGGAGTAAGTTTAAGTTTTGATTTTAATTTTCAGTTTTACTTTTTCAAAAACAACTACTTATAGGACTCATTGAAATTCCTGTAGTCCTTTTACTTTCACAAAATTACGAATTACTTTATAGTTTTCAGAAAAATCGGATTTGGGTGCTAACCACTCTTCGTTTTATTTGTTCTATTTGGTTTCTGAGCGTGCACGGACGTGATAAAATAAATTTACTCCAGCTGCTTGGCAACTAATAAATATTTATACATTTTACCAATTGCGTGTAAAATTATTATGGTGTAAAAAGTCCCCAGCGCCTTTTTTACATTTCGGTTCGCATTTACCTGAGGTGTGCAATAGTAAACTAGTCAAAAAAGTGGTAAATACCGATAACGTTTCTTCATGGTATTACATGTTTTAAAAGACAGCTGTTTAATTAAACAAAATGAGATGTTGAGGTTTTATCACTTCTAAATCATTATTGTTTATGCTCTCAGTTTCTATCCATTTTTATTTACATACATACATTTGTATATATGTACCCACATTTAATAGTATTTTATAAATTTGATTTTAAGTAAATAAATGTGTGAAGCTGTTGTCAGAGATAAAAGTGCTTTACCGCAATAATACATACCTCATAAAGTTGACCACAATAGTCATTTTTTAATAGAACAAACTAAACATACAATTTTGCATTCTCATGTTTTAATTTTGCCAAATTATTTTATTTGGGTACATTTTCAGAATAATCGAAGATTATGCAGTTTTAAAACGAAGTGTAAAGAACATATAATGCAACATTCGCAGATTCATACATTTGAAATTAGAGAAACGTCGAATTTACGTTTAGGTTTTACCGTAGGTACTGATTTCGTGAACTGAATTTGTTCCAGAGATGGTGGCAAAGAAACTACATATTTCTTTAACGGCACCATACTGGACCTATTAAAAATTAATGTTAACAGAGAAACTAGCAATAGTCAAATCCGAGTAGCACTACAAACCTACTTCTTTTACAAATGACTAAAACGATACATTTAGTTCGTCATGCCATGTATTATTAATTTTGTTTTATGGTTTTCAGTATATACTTTACTTTATTACTTAAATAATTTAGAAATAAAAATAAACAACAACAAATAGATAAACATAAAGGTATATTTTCAACAGTACTTATTTTACTATTAAGGTTATACAAGAAGTAATATGTATGTACACATGTATGTATGTATTTCTAGGCAATATGTATATTGTATATATTATTTATCCACTAGTACTTATCATTGCATTATTAGAACACTAATGATAATAATATTGACTCAGCGAACAGTCAATTAAAGAACTACGAGTATTTGAAAAATATGGAAAGGTACTGCAATGGCGCACCAATGTTCCTATTTCATGTTTGTTTATATAATTGATACTTGCATTTCACATTTTAGCTGATATATTTTTATATTTCTATAATTCTCTACAGAGATCAGTGCATTTCAGTTCATTAATTACGCTTGGGACGTAGAATCTCTCGATCCTAAATTTTTATCTCTTTTCACTACAACTCCTCTCATTTATAAACCAATGAAGCTAAAACTTCACGCTCTATTAAACCTAACCCTAATCTTTCAGAGCTTTTCTGCTTTTAATGTCAATATTAGGTCATATGCCAGCCCTTTAATCTTTCTAAATTTCTATACCTGCCGTTTGAAGTTTACTGAATGTTGCGCGATTCCACTTTATAACTCCACTGATGCAAAAATGGAAGTTTGTTTTGGCAATTCTACACCCTGATAAAAGGTTAAAAACCCCGTAAATCAGCATTTTAGTTGAGCAGTTTTAAATGAATTAAATTGTAGCTAACATTCGTAGCAGAATAGGTCGAAACTTTTTTTTCAAGTTTTAACGTAATTCCAGAAGTAATTAGACATCGAATATCCGCTGCATATATAGTATATATATAGGGTGTCCCGAAAAGTATGTCACAAACTTCAGGAGGTGATAGTACATATAAAAATAATATTAAAAGTCTTTATAAACATATCCCCGCAAATGCTTCCCTTCCCTTTCGAGTCAAGAAAATGAAATTTTGAGCATAAAGTTGGGCAAACAATTTCCTTATTTGGTGAGAATATGAATAAAATCCAGAAAACGTAAAGGGTATTTTTCGAACACAAGTAAATACATTTTATAGGTAATTATAGTAGATGTTCTCTGCCCTCCATGGGCTTCAACATATGCTCGCAGCCTTCTAATAAAATTAAATCTGATTCTGTAAATACATCAGGAAGATTTCTATAGCATTAAACGCTTCTGCTATTCGCAGACGAAGTTCTTCTTCTGAATTAACAGAACTGCTATAAACGAGAGATTTAGTATGTTCCCATAAATAAAAATCAGCCTCATTTAAATCTGGTGAGTGAGACGGCCAGTTTATTGGTGCATCATTCCCTCGTCCAATCCATCGAACGCGAAATACTCTGTTTAAATGTCATCGTACTTGATGACTAAAATGGGCAGGTGCCCCGTCATGAAGGTATCATAAACGCTGCCGTAATGCAATTGGAACATCTTGCATTAACTCAAAAAGATGGGTTTGCAAAAAATTTAGGTATTCCTTGGCACCAAGTCTTCTTGGTACAAAAAAAAGGTCCCAACAGATGGTCGCCTACAATCCCACCCCATACGTTAACTGAGAAGGTCTGTTGATGGTGACTTTCAATTATGGGATGTCGATTTTCATCTGACCATTGATGCATGTTGTGCAAGTTAAGTATACCATCTCGTATAAAAATTGCTTCATCCGTGAACAAAATGGTACGTACAAAATCTATGTTTCGGTGATGAAAGTCCAGCATTAACTGACAAAACTCCATTCTAAGTGGATAATCCTGGGGATATAGACTTTGCACCTTTTGAAAATGGTAGGGGTGCAGAAAATTTTCTTTAAGTACTCGCCACACCAACATTCTATTAACTTCCAACTGATTAGCAATTCTTCGGACACTTGCTCTGGGATTCTGTTCAACTGCTTTCATTAGTTGATCATCAAGTTCAAGATTTCGTGCTGAAGTTCTGCAACTGCCAACATAATGAGGCACAACACTTCCAGTTTCACAAAGTCGTGCGTGAACCTGTATAAACGTTCGAACCGACGCGACGGTCTGTGTCTTTCGGGATATCTTTCAACGTACATTCGTTGAGTTGCTCTTGCATTACCGCTACAAAAACCATAAATAAAATGCATATCTGCACATGCAAATAAAATGCATATCTGCATGTTCACGGTGAATTATTCATTTTTATTTTCTGACAATGTCATCGTATATAACAAACTCTACAGCAAGTTGAACACCTCTTCTGGCCAAGAAATAAGTATGGAAGGAATTTACCCCACTGCGGCCTGGGAGATGAGATGAGATAGGCCTGGAGATCCGTAGATGACTTTAGCTCGTGCACGGCTTAGTGACTCCACGAGTCAGGTGGTCAATGTACCTTCGTCAAGGGTTGTATCCACAGACTCTATCTCTCTGATAGAGTCTGTGACTCCTCGCACGACTTCCTTCTACTTTCAATGGCTCAGCAATGTTACATGAAAAGTTTAAAGAAACTAATTAAAAAAATTATATAAAAAATAACCAGTGGGTGATTATACATATATCTACTATACTAATTACACTAATAATTAAATTAACAAAAAATGATAGCCAAGAAAATTACAATGAGACATACGGTATATGAAACCCTTGTCTTAACGTTTACTAAAAAATCAAAGCAATTGATATTTTAACAAGCAAAATTTTACAATAATCAGATCCAAAAGAAAAAAACAAAGGAATCAGAGACGAATCTCGAAAGCAAAACTATACCCATGTCTAAGACAGCAGTACAATCACAGGCAACTGATAATTTAACGATCAAATTAATTAATCACTACAGTTAATCTCTGTGGAGACCCAACAAATGTAGTATAAAATCTAGCTGTGGAATTAAAAATCAAGATAAAAAATGCAAAAAAATTTAAGATAAGCCTGTTGCTTAATAACGGAACGAGAGATATCTAGCTATATTTATCGAAAAAATTGATTCTACGCGAATTTCAGGTAAGGTTTTGGTTTTGTTCTTTCACAAATTTGAACAAATCTATGGTATATAACCCATAAAAAAAAGAAACTAATTGTTTCTTTTTTTTATGGATACCTCTCCTGAATTCTGAATCCAGTAGCCACGTGGATGCCTTCAAATTTTTTCCACACGGGAAAACCAAAATGGCCTCGATAGCCACGAGTCCTGTATCGATTGTCGATAGCTTATATCCCTCGTTCAACAGGTGGATAGTCTGGTTTTTTATACGGTTCGTACCTAAAAAAAAGAATACAGAACCCAAAATATCTATTCATAGATAATAATACAAAAAATTAAGAGTCGGTGTAATACCGGCCCTATAATAATTCAAGGGTACCTCGTGTTCCGAAGGTAAAATCCCTTAAATTCCTAAATAAATATAAAAATACCATTAATCACGGCTATAAATTATAATTCGACAATAAGTTTATCAACCGAAAAATTAAAATCCAAAAGGATTACCAAAATAAAGAAAGATTTAAACGAAATCACTATATAAATACAGTGCGTCCATAAAGTGACGCATAAATTCATTATTAGCTAAATGAACAATATTATTGAAAATTCCCGAGACAGGTCAATTTTTGATTGCGATTTACTATTTTGTCACATAATAATTTAATATACAGGGTGTCCCACCTTCGAGTAATGACGCCACCACCGATTTTTTTTTAAATGGAATACTACATTTTTTTTCAAGTTTCGGATGACCCTGGCCGAGCTGAGTCCAAAAATGTATCACAAGTTGCTTCTATCTATTACAGGGTGGACAACAATACATAAAGTGTTTATGAAAAATTTCATTAGAAAGTTATACGTTTCTGTATTTTTTAGAAAAGTCACAATAAATGCTCAAATTGTTCTCCGTTGACTGCTAAACAATGACCGAATCGGGCAATACATTCGCTTCTGACATTTTGTAACATAGCAGGTGTTATGTTTAACGTTTCTTGCCTGATTCGATCTTTGAGCTCACGGATGTTCTCGGGTCTATTAGTATAAACTTTAGATTTCAAATAACCCCATAAAAAGAAATCTAGTGGAGTAAGATCAGGTGATCTAGGGGGCCATTCCACTGATCCTCTTCTTCCTATCCACCGATCTGGAAAGGTTCTGTGTAAAAACTCGCGCACAGCTATAGCAAAATGTGGTGGTGCACCATCCTGTTGAAACCAAATTCTGCCGTCTAAAGTATTGGCTATTTCAATATCAGGAAATAGCCGGGTCAAGTCAGGAATTAATGTATATTGTAAAAAATTCAGATACAATGCTCCTGTCAAATTTTCATCAAAAAAAGTATGGACCAACAATTCTATTTCTCACAATACCAGCCCACACATTGACCTTTTGTGGATGTTGCGTATGGTATTCTTGCATCCAGTGTGGATTTTCCTGAGACCAGTAGCGGGTGTTTTGCCGATTAACATGCCCGTTCAAAAAAAACGTTGCCTCGTCAGAAAATAAAATATTACCAATGAAACCGTTATTTTGATTATTGTGGTCCATCATGTACTCGCAGAATTCAGTTCTTCGGTCAAAGTCGTCTTCAGCCAATTCATGGATGAGGCGTACTCTATAGGGATGGTATTTTACCTTTTTTAAAAATATTCGATACTGAAGACTTTCCAATATTCAAATCCCTAGATACTTGCCGTACTGTACAATGTGGATTTTCTAGTGCCGACAAAATTACGTCTTGTTGAACATTTTCATTAATTTTAGGTCTACCTTGCCTTGGTGCATCCCTCACGTGTCCTAATTCTCTGTATTTTTCGCTCTATTCTGCTTACTGTAGATTGTGAAACAGGTTCACGATCTGGGTGCATTTCATGGAATAATCTACACACCTCTTGTTGAGTCCGCATTCTGTCGCCAACACCAATCATCATTAGAATTTCAATCCTATCCCTTTCATTTAAAGGCATTTTCAACAAAACGTTTTAAATAAATTAGATTTAGGTTTCACTTAAAGTACCTACTTTGAAGCGTTAACAATACAAAAGTGAACTCTAAATAGCCGTTTTTAATATGGCAAAAAATGACAATGACAATCAAAAAACAAATGACAAAAAAATAACGAACCACGTATCGCGCCTCGCGTCATTCGCGCGTCTTGTCCAAACTGGTGTTTATTAAAGTAGTTGTATTTTTGTATCACAATAACGTTAATTTAATTTTTTTTAGTGCGTTTAATCAGCAATACATAATTTGTAATTTTTGTACTGTTGTCCACCCTGTAATAGATAGAAGCAACTTGTGATACATTTTTGGACTCAGCTCGGCCAGGGTCATCCGAAAATTGAAAAAAAATGTAGTGTTCCATTTAAAAAAAATCGGTGGTGGCGTCATTACTCGAAGGTGGGACACCCTGTATATTAAATTAGTATGTGACAAAATAGTAAATCGCAATCAAAAATTGACCTGTCTCGGGAATTTTCAATAATATTGTTCATTTAGCTAATAATGAATTTATGCGTCACTTTATGGACGCACTGTATATCGTAGTGTACCTGTTACCTTCGAGTTTCAGCAAATACTCCTTTATCCGTTCTCCCCGATTCAGTCCTTTCTCTGTGTTAAATTTTCGCACAGGCGCAAAGCATAGAATACAAATCATGGAATATAAAGCATAGAATATATTTAGTAATAGAAGAACATACTAGTTGAATTGAAATAAATGATCTAAATGGATGCTTACCTATTTTACTGATTGATACATACCTGATACACGAGAATGTAACGAAATATATTACCGTAATATATGTATATACAGTGAGGTCCATAAGTAACGGATAAATTCATTATCTACGTAATTTACAATCTATGAGTAAAATCCTGAAACACGTCAATTTTTAATACTAGAATGACATTTTTTTGAGCATAATTTTCTACCATTTTTTAAAAACATATTTTATTGGGGTTGTCATCATCTGGGAAAAGCATTCTTAACTCTGGAACTAACAAATTTTGCAAGAAATCCAAGTCATGCGCGCCAGTTAATGTGCCATCAAAGAAATATGGTCCGATAATTTGAGAATTTATAATTCCAGCCCAAACGTTCACCTGCTCAGAATATTGAGTATTGGCCTCCATCATCCAATGTGGATTTTCTGTACTCCAGTATCTACAGTTCTGTTTGTTGACTGTTCCATTTAAGACGAATATTGCTTCATCATAAAAAATAATGTTTTTTTTTATAAATAAATCGGCGATCAGGGTCATCGTCTTTAAGTTCTTGAACCAAATGAATTTTATATGGGCGGTATTTTTCGTTTTCTTTTGAAAATGCAATATGGACGTTTTAATGGACATCATTATCGGCGGCAACTTGTGCTGTAGGTTTGTGTGGATGTGGATTATCTTGAATATCTAACAATATATCCAATTTCTGTTCATCGTATAAAATGCGTTTCCTACCAGATTTAGGAATGTGTGTGACATTTCCAAATTCACGAAATTTGTTTTTTATTCTACTAACCGTAGACTGGGAAATGCGGCGGTCAGGATACTTAGTATTGAATATTTCGCATACCTGCTCCTGTGTTCTTGTTTTATCACCACATCCTAATAATATCAAAATTTCAATTATTTGGGTATCCGAAAGACTCAACTTGACGATCAGCGATAAATACCTAACATAATAGAATAATAAGTTTTCACAGATGTAGCAAATAAAGAAATTTAAATGTATGTAATTTTTTCTGATATGTAAAAAGAAACCCTTTTTACTTCTTTATTTTTGTTGGGTAATTTGCGCAGCGTATCAGGGAAACCGATACATTTAAGTTGAATGTTGACACAAAATTAACTAAAAACGTCAGATTTGACAGATATTTGGTACATAGGCACTTGATTGTATACATTTCATAATAATAATTTTGAAATTATCAAATTATTAAAAAAATAATTTTCTTGATGAAAAATATACAAAATTCAAAAAACCTTATATTGCTGAATAGATAATTAAGATCCCTTTCAAATGAGCTATCACACGTACCCTCGTTCCGTTTAAAAATTTTAAAGGGGTAGCTGTCACTCCATGGGGGTTGGAGGGGGAGGTATAAAATTATGCTCAAAAAATGTCATTCTAGAATTAAAAATTGACGTGTTTCAGGATTTTACTCATAAATTGTAAATTACGTAGATAATGAATTTATCCGTTATTAATGGACCTCACTGTATATTATATATATACATATATACAGGGTGAGTCAAACTTAACGCGACAAACGAAAGGTACGGATAGGGCATGTTATTCTAAGCAAAAAAGTTCTAATAAACATGTGTCCGGAAATGCTTCCTAAGAGCGCTACGGACGTTCAAAGATGGCAGGCCCAAATTGATTTTCTTGCCTTTTATTTCAAAAACTGCTCGAAATGTCCACCGTCATTTTCAATGCAAAGTTGACATCTGCGAATGACTGATTGCGCGGCTGCACGACCTCCGCTAGTGGTATTTCTTGGGCAGCTTGCAAGATCCTCGCTCGGAGACTAGCTTCGTCGTTGACGGGCTCAGCATAAACTTTGCTCTTCATTCTGCCCCAAACATAAAAATCCATAGTGGTTAAGTCCGGGGAACGCGGAGGCCAAGGACGGGGACAGTCTCGACCGCGACCAATCCATCTTCCTGAAAAATGGTTGTGAAGCCATTGCCGCACTAGTAGAGTGTAATGGGCTGGGCAACCGTCTAACTGGAACCACCTGTTTGCTCTATCAATTAGAGGCATGTCATCTAATATTGCTTCAAATTCATTTTCCAGGAAATGAAGAAAGGCCGGACCATTTAGTCTTGGAGGCAAGAAATATGGACCAATGAGTGTATCGTCGCATAACCCCATCCAAACGTTGCACGAAAATTCATGTTGAAAATGTTGTTCTTTTACAGCATGCGGGTTTTCATGGGCCCAAATATGCGCATTATGTTGGTTAAAGATACCACTACGGGTAAAAGTTGCCTCGTCCGTCCAAATCACCTTCCGATAGTAAGAAGCATCGTTTGTTATTTGTTCCAAGAACCACTCTGAAAATTCTCTTCTTCGAGGTAGGTCTTCAGGAAGCAAATTCTGAACTTTCTGCAAATGATAGGGGTGGCGACCATCGGCTTTCAGAGTTCGGTTCACAATGCTCTGGGAATAGCCTAATTGCAAAAGAACATCTCCTCGTGCTACTTGAAGGTATTTGATCGAAGTGTTCTAGGATATTTTCTGTTCTTCGATTATTATGAAGGGGTGCAAAAAATACCCTCTGCTCGCGATTTCGAAGAAGTTGTCCCAGTTTCTCTTAATCGTTGAAATGTTCTAGTAAATACCGCTTTGTCGGGCACTTCTTCTCATTGGAAATCTTCGGGCGTACTCATTCACAGCAGCGCGCGCATTACCATCACAGTACCCGTAAACAAACACAATATCCGCATATTCACTTGTAGTGTAGGTATTTGGCATGTTTCCGCAATTTTCTCATAAACTAACTTAAAATTAGTGACAAATTGAATTCAATCGACACGTCAAACAAGGCTGTCAAACAAACACTTTCAATTGTTATCAAGGCCTGCTTCTCTTTTTAATTAATAAGGCAGCGGAGTGAATTAATCAGTCATTCGCAGATGTCAACTTTGCATTGAAAATGATGGTGGACATTTCGAGCAGTTTTTGTAAAATTTTAGTTTGTTTTGTTACGTTAAACCAATTATTTTAAGCAGTTTTTTGAAATAAAAGGCAAGAAAACCAATTTGGGCCGGCCATCTTTAAACGTCCGTAGCGTTCTTAGGAAGCATTTCCGGACACATGTTTATTAGAACTTTTTTGCTTAGAATAACATGCCCTATCCGTACCTTTCGTTTGTCGCGTTAAGTTTGACTCACCCTGTATATTATGGTGTTCCACCAAAATTGAATTTCCAGCCATGTTGCACTTCAGCGCTAGGTTGTTATTGTCATTCAAGTAGATATGTCAGATGCATGCAGTAAAAGGGCATAACCTCAAAATAATCGAGCAACACGACCTACATTTCTGCGAAATACATATAGGGTAGAGTGGGGCAAGTACGACCCCTTTTTCGTATAGTTGACTTTTAGTTCATAACTGCGCGAATGGCATTCACATGATCCTATTCTTTTTGGGCTATATGAACTTCTTGGTTCTTAAGCTTAATTTATTGAAAGAAAGAAAATCTTTCGTGCTTCAGGGTAAGGAGGCACATCGTCCATGCCTTACAGGGCACATGAAACGCACTTGCCCCAGGGCTTGGGGCAAGTGCGTTATCTGTGTTTATTTCTATATTTTATCCTTAATGTAAACTATGGGGCAAGTGCCTTGAATAAACGCAACTCTTTCTACTCGCGAGGGTAAATTTCTTTTACAATATTTCTTCATTGGTGCCAACATAACATTGTGCGGTTTGCATCGAATATTGGCGGGACTTTTAAAATCATTTTCAAACAAGGTAATAGGTTTTAGAGACTTTTATCAGAAGCCAACGCACTTGCCCCGGATACGCACTTGCCGCACCTCACCCTACTACAGTTTCAGAGAAGTACAATGTATATGAACCATTTGGCATGGTTTTGTTATAAAAGAGTTCTGGTATCTAAACAGCCCAGATTTATATCCATTGAACTACTAGATACTATGGAGCGCACGTTTTATTTGGAAAATTGTGTTTAAAGTTGTTACTAATGTATAATTGGATTAACTCCATTCGATCAAACATCTTATTGGATAACTAAACCTAAGTTATACTTATCTTCACTGTACAACTTGTTTTGACAAATATCTTAAAAAATAAGTCAAATGCATATTGGGGTATATAATGACAGTATTTGGAATGGACCAACACAATAGCGACACTTTATTCAAATAATTTAGTTGATTCTTTTATTCCATATATATATTATTTGGTTACCAAAAAAAACAAAAAAAAATACAAGACAGTGTATAGTTTTTTGCCTTCTTGCCCATTTTTCCAATTAACTACAGACACCATGGCAAAACATAGGAGATAATATTATATTAGGTATAGCTTATAATGTACCCTCTAATATTATCAACTGTAGTTCATCTATTTATTTGTTATAAAATATGAGTTCATGGAAGCAAATTTAATAACCAAAACTAGCAAATTTACTAAAATGAAGAGTTTTCCAAACCAAATCCAAAATAACGGTTGCTCATCTAAATTTTATAATGAAAAGAAAAATGTTTTATTTCCGCTGAAGGGTCTTTTGTTCCGGATAAGGATTTCTTATTTTAAACTCCTGGAAGAGTTAATTACTTTTCTTAAGAGTGTTTCCATTCTAACTTTGATCAAAGTGATTACTAATATTATGTACATACACCTATATTTATTTTTACCTGTTATTATACCTATATTTATGTTCATATGCCTACGTATGTAAATACTGATACACTTGTAAATATTGAGGAATATTTTGTATTTCATAAAGGATTGATGAAACAGATGGAATTATTGAAGTTTAAAGTTACGAGAATTAAGTTAATACTCCAAGAGAAACAACTTTGAGTTGAAAAATTAAATTTTTTGTCTATTTCACCTATAGGTAACTCAATCCGGGGACACCCTGTATATCTACTTCCAGAACAGAGTCGATTTGATAAAAGTTTTTTGAAATATGAAGGAAGAGGACCAAATATTCTCAATCCATATATTCTACGATCGATGACAATCTGTACAGCTTACCTATTTTGTTAGGTAAATTAACCGATAAAGATGTATTTCAATATTTGTTTTTTTTAGTATCACCATATGTAAACGAAATACACTTTCAGCTACAGTTATCGTTTACCATAAGACAAAATCAGTTCTGTTTTTATGTCTGAGAGAATTATATGAATTTCACTCCATATATATCTATTTGCTCGACCGTTTGTACATGCATGCACGAAAAGTTGTTAGCTGTACTTATAGAGGGGTTTGGCTGACAAATTACCTGAACCAAGAGCTAGTCGTGTGGGAAAATGGGAACAGGGACACTAGGAAGTTGATTTATTAATAGTTGATATCAATAAATGATAATTTGGAGTAACAGTAAAGTTATAAGTGGTCATTTATATTGTCACGCTAAGCTGCGTTAAAATCGGGGACCAATCAATTTGAGGTTACAAACTGGCATATCATCAATCTGAACTTTGAAACTTTAGATCTATGCTAATGCAGCTATTGCCACTCTTACGCAAAATATTAATTTGGAGAATGTAATACATACTATTAGAAGTACTTTAAAATTCCAATTTCTAAAATTTGTTTTGGGAACTGTGTAACCAAAACAAATTCTTTTATGACATAATGTGACCATGTACTCGTCTGTACATATATTTGGATCATATGTATTTTGTACCATACAATACAAAATTTCCTAATTTATTTACATGAAAGCCTCAAAAAACTCTTCATATTCTTACAGATGCCTACCATTTTGGCAAAAAATAAACTTCAACAAATAATATGTTATAGTAGAACATTTTTGGTACAACGAAGATGTATGCATTTCTCTTTTATTCACTATTTATGTGATAGTGAACACAGATTATCTATGTTCCAAATAAAAAGACATCCAAAAAAAACGGCATCAGCTCTGGCTGTGAACGAGAGAGATGGAAATAGCAGTCGTGTCTAAGCTTTTCGGTTATGTCAAACTTTTTGACAAGTGACTGTCACAATTTGTAAAATAGACAATGGCTGTCATATGATGTAACAGTCTTGACAAATAAATAAGGTTATAAATTCGATTAAGGATAGAAATACGTCTTTTTTTTCTCGGCCATCTTTGATGACGTTTTTTTTTTTTGGATGGCTCGTTATTAACAAATAAACATTATTATTAATTAAAATTATTTTCGATAGTAGTTGTAATATTGGTGTATCAAGGAATATTGTATCACAGTTAAACAGTTTGTTTTAAAATAATATGATCGTTTGTTGTTTATAGTGGCAACATTTGATTGTCCATGTATAGATATTTTAACGAAACATAATGTTGCCAAAAGCCTTTAAAATCTGATTTGTCAGGATTGCTGAAAAGGCACCCTTATTGGTTGTTATATACAATATATGTACATAAGATCGTTTATAAAAGCAGTTGTAACATTTGATATTTGTGATCACTTGATCAGCCAATAGTACAAATAAGTATATTACGTCTTTATACAGTATGTGTAAAGCCGACATCGGCCAGTTATGAAAAAGGACAAACGGAAGTGAAACGACATGTGAGACGCAACCATCTTTACGCGTCGAAGGTAGTGGGAAAATAAGACCGGCCCTTCACCACCTACCGCTCGTCAGTACGAATCAATACGTTAGTGTATTTGAAGAGAAGGGATACTATTGTTTTAGTTTAAAATGTTGTTGTTGTGCACGCGTGAACATCCATTAGTAAGCACAATAGCAGAAAATAAATAGCTAAAATAAACTATAATAGCTAAGTAATCGGATCTCTTATGAAATATTAATTATAAAACAAAATGCAGGCACACATTCGACACCGAAACCAGAGTAACGGCCGAGTCCTCTCTCACGTGGTCGAACGTATCCCAACCCTTCTACACGGCACGGCGATGCTTATCGCCCGTCGAATAAGATTATGCGCAATATTTTGGATAGGTACCTAGTGTTTGTAGAACGTGTTGACCTATTTGGAAACACATGTTAGCAAATGAATCTTGTAATTTATATTCAGGATTGCCGTTATGATGCCATGCTATACGACATTCTGATATTTTTCTTCGCGTGAATAAACCATTTTAATAATTTTTTTAACAAGAATACTGTTTCCTTCAAGTACACTTCTCGCTCTGTCTAGCGACAGGTGGTGAGTGGGCCGGTCTTATTCCCTCACTACTTTCGATGCGTATGCGGTTGCTTCTTATCTGTCGTCTCACTCTGTTTGTCCTTTTTCAAAAGTGGCCGATGTTGCCTTTACACAACCTGTATATAGAGACATCCAAAAAAAACGACATCAACTCCTGGCTATGAACGAAAAAGATGGAAATAGCGGTCATGTCTAAGCTTTTCGGTTATGTCAAACTTTTGACAAGTGACTGTCACAATTATAAAATAAACAATGGCTGTCATATGATGTGACAGTCTTGACAAGTAAATAAGGTTATAAATTACGATTAAGAATAGAAATATGTCTTTTTTTTCTCGGCCAACTTTGATGACGTTTTTTTGGATGGCTCTATATTTTTTCATTTAATGTACGAAAACAAAACCAATTAAGAACACTTATTCTTGGAATTATATGAATGAAAATACGTATTTAAATGTATATTTTGATAGATGTACCCGATAAAGTTAGGCTAGGTAGTAAATAATTGGAGTAAAGGTGGAATATGAAATTAAAATAGAGGTGTTCGCAGAGGTGTTCCAAAAGTTCGCAGAATTCAAATATCCCGCCGAAAATTAGTGCAATAGTAAGGAATGCTTCTTCAGACGTAGTTCCGACTAGATCGATAAAGAGGCAGTGTATCGAAAATTTTATTGTTGCTCTGAAAAGCCGCATTTGCTTACTTACACAACGCATGCTTATTAGAGTCTCTAGTGATTACGCGATTACTAATATGGTCGATATGATGATTTTGTTTGTAAACTTGGAGGTCACTGGAAAGTTTTGTACGGCTTAGAGAACAAATTCGACACAAAAGTTCTGAAGCATGGCAAATCAAACATGGGTGCTGCATCGTGCTAATGCGCCGGCCATGCATCACTCACTGTGCACGAATTTTTGACTTCAACAAACATTACTGTTGTTTCTCACCTCCCCTTACTCTTACGATCTCTTACGATCTTTTTTCTATTCTCTAGAATTAAATTCACAGCTGAAGGGTAAACAATTTTACAATGTTACAAAAAATATTTTTACTAATATTATAATGTTACAAAACAAAACGACTTTCAGAAGTGTTTATAAACTATACAGTCGAGTTGAAATCGATGTATTAATACAGCAGGGGCATACTTCGAAGGAGACGAAGGCAACTACTTATTTTGAACAAGTATATTTTTGTTAAAATAAATTTCTGGAACTTCTGGGTAGCACCTCGTATGAATACATATACAGGGTGTCCCATAATTATGTTAACACTTTTAAAGGGTGTGTTCTACAGGTGACTTAAAAAATACAAAAATTTTGGTGGAAATAATCCACCAAAATGAATGTTATAAATAGATGCAACTTTTAAGAATGCTATGAATAAATGCAACTTTAGAATTTAGCGTAAATTTAGATTTGTTTGATTAATGAAAATGTTGTCAATTAAAATTAAATTATATATAGACTATAGTATATATTTAAGAATTAGATTTTTGTTTCTGTTTGGTTAAAATTGTATTTCTGTTTTAGTTAGTTTATATTCGGAATACAGTTAAATTTGTTTTACACAACAATAATTTCTGTAATTTGTTTACTGTCATTCAAATGCGAAGCATATACGAGTACACTCCTAAGTCTTCTGACGTCATAAAGGAAACTTTGCCTTTTCCATGGAAACAGAAAACCGCTTTTATACTTCCGTCGATGTACTCACATTCGTTACTTTATCAGTCCAATGTGGAATAGCACCTATTCACCAACCACAACACATGTCAGCAAACGGGAACAAACAAATACAAAAGCACCCAACACTTTAGAGTACCGGAGCAATAACGCAAGTATTGCGTCTATCTGTGTCAATAGAAAATCGTCGAATTATATCGGATGTCTATTGTTGGTAGTTGGTAGGTACCAAACGTAAATATCGCGACCGAGAACCAGACTGCGCGCTCGGTACGCGACGTGAAACCACGAGACTTAAGTCTTCGAATTTCAATGGTACACTGGCCACAAGCTCAACACGATAATAACTTACGGCTAAGGCTGGGACACACCGCCACAAGAATACATACTTGAATTGTAAGTAATCATAGGCGGGGACCACATCAAGCATCCATTGCGGCAATAGGAACGAGTGGATGTTTATTATTACACCTTGTCGAGCATGATGAACGACGCGTTCGTATAAGAGTGAAACGTACACCTCAAGAGGTGGAGATAACAGACCGTTGTATTTGTATTTTTTTACCGAATAAATTAGGGTATTTGAAGAAATACGGGGTCCGGCAGGGAGGTATGGAATTTTTTAAAAGCTATCACACTCTTATTTTTCAACGAAATTAAGATTTTATTTGTTTTTAATACATAGCTGAAATGTTGCCATTAAACGATGCATAGTGGAAAATAAGGAAAAAGTAATCAGGTGCCAAAAATTACGTCAGTTAGGTAGTGCCTGTTTTTGTCAAAGCACTCCTGTAGACGGCGCGAGGTATTGTCCATACGCCTTGAAGTATTTCACGTGGTTTGTTTATGTATGCTCGATATTTAAGGTAGCCTCATAAAAAATAGTCACAAGGTGACAGATCTGAGGACCGAAGAGGTCACTCCACATCTTCACGCAACGTAATCAAACGTCCTGGGAAATGTTCACTTAAAAAGCCATTGCTGCTCTGGATGTATGGCAAGTTGCTCCATCTTGTTGAAACCGTACAACATTGAGGTTAATGCGTGGTATTCTCAATTGCTACAGAAAAAAATCATGTAACATCACTAGGTAGCGATCTGTGCTTACAGTAACTGTGCGTCTGTTTTTACGAAAAAAGTAAGGCCAATAATAAAATGAATTTGGAATCGTCGCTGTGTTTGAATCACAGAACGGCCCATTTCAATGAAGGTGGTTGTAAACAAACACGCGATGAGCTGTAGTCCACGGCCCCGTGGTAACTGAAATGGCATCTGCGTTGGTAAATATTATCTGTTCGGAAAACATTAGGTTCACCCCACCTCACATGACACGCTCTTGTGAGGTATGGAATGGAGCTGGGAGGTATGGAATTTTTTGATTCCATACCTCCCAGCCGGACCCTGTACAATACTCTTGTTGAATTTTCAGCACAGACAGGAGAATATTTTATTTTGCCATAACCAAAATTACTACAGGTTAGGTAATGGAGAAAAAAAAGCTGCCAATGGAATCACTACTTCCACATCTAATTTTTCACATTTAATTAGACCAAACCGCTAAAAACATCAGGTTATATCCTTAAAAGTATGATATTATTATGTATTTGGATATGACTTTTATGGAGTTTATGACCTATTGGTGACACGGCATCAATGACATACACGAATTTACGAGCTCCATGACATTTATGACCTTGTTGATGCGAATGATCTTTATGACACGTATATTCTATTTTGGATAATTATAGGGAAGTAAAGATAAGGATACAGACTTATTAATGTGATATTTGAATTATTCTACTTCCAAATTTATAAACGACACATCACATATATTATACATATGTATTAATTCATATATGTATTAATTATAATATACATATGTATTAATTCACAGTAAGATATAACAAAACAACAGTCCCCTCCTCTCCTGTGTACAACAAGAACACTATCATCCAAATGAACAAAAAATTCAAGATTTAGTTTAGCTACACATACGTTTTCACAAATTTTTAATATTTTTTCTTGTATTTTATTCTAGTTCCTCCCTCCCGTACTTCGCGGGGGAGGGGGAATGGAAGAATGGCAGATATTTATAGATCTTTTTTCACTGTGTAATTATCAAAATTTATTTTAAAAACTTTTATTCTACCCATTTTGAATAATTATCCCCTGAAACCCTCTCAACCCTCCAACCTAGTAAGCTAAAAACTTTCATATTTGGAATTTCTGTTGTACTGTATATGTGTCTCAAATTTGAAGTGCATGTCTTGTATCGTTTGCAAATTACCTACAGATAAGGAAAAAGTGTACCCCTATTTATCCTCGAACCCCGTAACCGATTAGGCTTAATCTAATCAACGTCAGACCTCTTCATGGTACATAATTTCAAGATGATTTCTTAACGCGCTTTCGAGTCCCCGGTGTAAAAAAATCCTAACACTAACTACCAGATAAGCCTACCAACAAAATGCTGGTAGGCCTGGTAGCTAAAAAAATGTAAACTTACGAGTTATAAATAGACGACCATGATGCCATTTAACTTTTGTTTGAAGATTTTCATTCCAGATCATACCGTTTGTAAATTACTTGCACCATTCAAAATGGTATGTTACAATTTTTCCAGAAATGTTCTCAAATCAATGAAAATTTTACTGATCTCAAGACGTCAGCATCATGAATCACAACATGTTTCTAATATAACCGGCATCGTATGGTTATAATGGTTATGGTTTAGAAGTTACCAGTGTTTGGTTAGCAATACATTAAAAAAATGGAGAAACTATATGTACATCTATAGGGATTGTACCTTCATAAAGAATTATTTTCCATTTTGTTATATGCATGTATGTATATCCATATTCTTAACGTTTGTATAGCTTTTACACCACGCCGACATCTAAATCGATAACCAGGGCAGCAATTTTATTTGTTAAGTACGAAGAAGACACACGCTGACGTGCCTTGGTCCCATAATTGATGTTAACTCTTATTCAATCATTGTCCATTACAATAATCCATTATATTATTGTTTAAAACCAGCGTGCGTGTTTAGAACTCGAGCCATACAGGGTCTAAAAACTTTTACAAAGACATCACGTACGACTTGAACACGGCTTTCCTTCCTTTAGGCGTAAGCCGATTTAATACACGGAATATTATTTATCGCCTTGAAGTGGCAGGTTACCTCTTAGTACTGTAGACGATGAACCGCAGATTTTAACACGACCGCATTCAACCCACTGAATGTTAACATCGATATTTATGTTTGTAATAAATTTCAGTTTTTCCGCTTTTCTCAACTATGTTAGAATATCAATATTATCTTTCCTGTTGTAGGAGCTGTTTCCGCCCCCCCCTCCCTTTTTTCCCCTTATTATCTTTCCTGGTCAACAATGGACAACTGCACCCCAACAATATGTTTTCTGCATCCGAACAATACATCCCAATATGTTTTCTATATCCCAATGTTGTATCGTAAATAATAAGTTGTTTATGCATTTAAAAAATGTACATTGTACCTACATATGTAAGTAAATATATTTCTTATTTGCAAAATCCATCCGTCCTTAGTAAATAAATACATTGCTATTCGATACCAAGCTACCATAAAATTATATGTAGAGCCTGGACCTCTACCGTACATTCCAGGTGCGGACTAACAAATAACTCATATGTAGTGACCACAAAATAAATACGTTATTTTTTGTTTAAATAACGTAATATTTATATTAGTTATAGTGCAGAAGTTGTAAGAGACTTCATAAACAGGTGTATTTAGATGTCTACGGAAACAAATTGATATTCATTTCTAAGCTCCTTGATACGCGCGCTGCAGTCCTAACCATGAAATCCGGGCTCATATTATAAACAAATTTAAATTAATATTTAACGATAAAGCTTTAAAAGTTGCTCTTGCTTGACGAGTTCGATCCCCTTCTGCCTACCGGCACCTTTCCCCCGGCACCACTCCACTCGTGGCATTTTAGACAAAAACAATGTAACTAATAGCAAATCTTTACAAACGATCGCAAACATTTTTTTTTAAATTCATCTAATCTTCAATCCATCTTTTTCAGATTTTATTAGCTCCTTTTTAGAAAGCAGATGCCAATATTGGGAGTTATTTTTGAAAAAAAATTACTCGTTAATCTAGCATATCTACTAGATAATACGTCTCCCTACTACGACTCTGTTAAAGTTCGTGAGTCCCTCGTATCTATTTACGGCTGTCATTTTAAGCCTGGACTCACAGTGGATGCTGAAACGTGCGAATGTACGAATGTCTGTTACCGCCAGTGGCGGCCGGTGGAAATTGACATGCTCGTATTTTTGTAAGGAGGCGTGGGACTCGTACCATATTTTGGGGGTGATTACAAGACTCAAGTAGAAGGCTATAATAGCAAAAAAATCTCCAAACGAAACTTACCAATTTTTCCCAAACACGCCTCCCGAGAATATATTGGAAACGGCGTGCAAAATATTTGCAAAATATTTTTTTCTTATAATCACCAAATTACAAAGTCTTGTTATACATGTGATTTGATAAAGATCCGTAAAAGTTATGGTGATTCATCCCTACCTTTCGTCTTTGAAATTTTACAATGGTTTCGAATAGAAAATTTTTGTAAAAAACCACACGAAAAAAAGTTATTGTAATAACTTAGTAAAGGAGGCAGACATTTTTTAAAAAAAAAAATCGCGTTTCATTTAATTTTTGTTTGCCATTATAATCTTCTTAGGTCACCCCATAAAATACAGTGTGGGTTCCGCTTGTTTACGAAATTCTACCGGCTGCCACTGGTTACGGCGCCAAAACGTACTAAAGATCTAATTTTTTAATAATCATAAAATCTAATAACGAATTTACTAATGTAATCCGCACGTTTTCGCATCCAGTGTGCGCCCGGGCTAAGCCACCGCGTTGAGAGAGATAGCCCGTCATTGCCATGTACACTCACCGGGTTATCGAAACACTCCCAGGTAATCAACATTCCATACTGAATGAGTTGAAGTTTCATAATGTTCAGCTGTACCTAAACTAAACGTCTACCGTTTTAGACGAAATTGTTGACTAATATCATTCACACGTTCCAGTAAATAAACTTTTTTATGTAATGTTTATGATGTTTTAATACATAAACAACAACAATGAATATCATAATGGGATTCTGTACACAATTAATGTTTTTTCAAGAGCAATTACTGACAATAGATAAGCAAAAGGGATATATACATGTATATGTGCATAAGCTTGCTCTAAAGCGAATACAAAAACACGTTTTAACTCCATATGTTCACACATTTAAGAATATGTGAACTTGATCATTTCAAGTTCAGTTGTCGATTATACCTATACACGTAAAAAACGAGAGTTAGAGAAATTTTGAAGCGAACATAATCCCGATTGACATTCCGGATTTCGACCTTATGAGATATAATCGGTGCGGTATATTTAACGGTGAAAGACAACGAACTTAATGTCTGGCCATAAGAATATAGATTGTGATACGTATCCCCTTATATTGTGCATAAATGGGAATAGAATAAGTTTTGGCTTGTTGAACAAGTTCCTTTAACCACCGATAGAACGGAATTACTTTCGCTCCATGACCACCATAACTTCATGACCACCATAATCATTATTAAATACATTATTTCTTATCATCAACAGTTCCTATCATTTAACACTCCAGAACCCCCCGTACAGCAGGAAAGCACTCTTGCAATTAATTTATTTTTAAACCCTAAAACATGTAAATAATTAATAGAAATTGTAAAAATGTATGAATATCCATTTTAGAAATACCTTGTATGTACTTATTAACATACACAATGTATATATCACCAGCTCATATTAATTGATATATTAGAAAATTATACTGCATTCTTTTATAGGTATTAACAGTAACAGTGACGATGTTATGTAAATAGTCGTTATATCTGACCTTACTCTTTCTCTCTATTAGATTCAATTTTAATATAATTTAAATACACTACCATGTAAAAACAAATTACATGTTTTTGTTTGTAATTTTGTACGTGGCTACTGATTAACTATAATCTGACCCTGGATTTGTAAAAACACATTCATTTTATTGATCTATATTAAAGTTAGTACTTTAGTTTACTAGTACTTTAGTCTACTAGTAGTTTACTCAAAATTTGATAGAAATGTTGAAAATCTTTTGCAATGCCTAGCTTGCGTCTGGACTGGGTTTAATTCCATAACAGTTGACGGCTCCTGAAGTAATTATGATGGAAATCAAGTAATCATCTTCATATTGAAGTGAATTTTAAACAAAAGGTAAAATAAAGAAAAGGTAATGTGGATAACCACGTGAGAACATTACCAATTCTGCAGCAGAACAACACAAACCCAAACAACTCTTTCTGTTTTTATTTCCAAGAAACATATTTTTTTCTTTAATATGTAGTCATCGAAGTCGTGGGTAAAAATTGTTACTACTACGTCTATTGTATGTAGTAATGTTCTCCAACCAAACAGTCGAGATGAATAAAAATTTAATTTAATTAAACGGTGAGAGACGAAGGGACTCCGATGAACAAGCACTCCGATGGTGAGAGGCAAGGGGGTTCAGTTAAAACAAGCACCCTAAAGGAAACAGAAAACTATTCCGTCCTCGTCGTTGTTCCTGGGTAATGCTAAAAGTAGTTTCTTGGAAAAATTGAACGCTATCTATCACGAATGAAAAAAAATTGTTTCAGTCAAAACTTATGTAACACGTAAAATCTATTTGTGCAATGAAGTGTTGAAAATATTAAACATGTGCTTTTTGTCTTTCGATTCGATGTGTTTTTGCCGATAATCGCAAGAAAAATTGTCTCTTGTGAGTACAGCGCCAACTATGACGGATCAAAAAAAAGGTTCAGACAAAACCTACATATATTGTGGCGTTGAATCCGATTATGCAATAAAAAATGGGGGTTCCTATTTGAAATGTGTAAGTTTCTCCGAGTGGTGGAGTCGAGCTTGGTATAATTGGATGCCCCCCTTCGAGGCGAACAAATTTCATTACCCAGTTTTTTTGATCCGACGTGTAGCTTTCGAGATATTATGATTTGTCAGGTTAAATGGGACACCCTGTCCAGAAACAACCATCCAAAATTAGTTTGAATTCAAATTTTAAATTTGTAATTATTTAAAACGTAACTATTTAATATGATATTAATATTCAGAATAAGAATATTAAAAAAAAAAAAGAAAATATTTCATATGTAAACAAATTTGAAGATTTACAAAAAAATTGAAAACAAAAGAACCTCTATGACCAATATGGTCTGTATGACCGATATGACCGTTATGACTCGTATGACTTTTATGGGCCATATCACCTTTGTAACCTACATGACTTCAATGACCTAAATGAACTTAATGACTGTTGATTATTGTAAAGGTTATAGAGATAACCTTTATAATATTGATGACCTATTTTAATTAGGAGGGGAATTCTTTTAGCTTTTCTCTCTAGTCTCTCCAGTGTGAAACTCTCCCTCTTAGGAGCCATACTCACTAAACTACTCCTTCTCCCTTCGCTGTTGTATGATCTTTCTTCTATGATAGCTCTTACCGTTCTGTACATGCAGTCCCAGCTATTTCTGCCGGAGACTAGATCCTTTCTTAGGGCTAGAAGGGTAACAGTTGTACCCGCTTCTTGGACGTACCCTCGTCTATAACATCGTTCCATCTCAGATAGGCAAATAGTGTGTACTCAGCATCAGCTAGACATCCGCAACATACACATGCATGTTTCTAATCTGGCTCTATCATGCAGGTATTTTTTGAAGAGTGCTTGATAGTGCCCATGTAAGGTAATAGTCTGTCTCCGCTGCGGTATCCTTATCCATACTTATTCAAGTATGGATAAATATACCGCTGACTGACCACAAACATTCGTTTGGGATCAGTCTGTATGTCCATCTCTCGTGGGTACCGTTGGTCCATTTTACCTGCCATCTGTTTATGACGTTTGCAGACGCCGTGGTTCTGTCCACTCCTGAGTATTTCTTCCATATTTCCTATATTAAGAATTCTATTGGAGGGATACGCGATATAACATCCTCTCCTTCTGATGACATCATCCTGTACGCACTGCAAACTCATATGGCCATCTAATGCTGTACGCTTATGAGTTTTCGAACAAGTTTGTGGTTATCCTTGATAGAGTGCCAGCTGGGCGCTGCGTAAGGTATTAGAGAATTGGCTACAGATGCTAGTAATCTTCTTTTCGACGTTATAGGTCCACCGATATTTTACATGAGGCTGTTTTTCCACCTTCTGGGTGATTTTTGCCAAGTGTTTCGCAAAGGTTAGTTTTGTGTCTAATCAAACCCCTAGATATTTAATGGCATTGGAGGCTTGAAATATGGTCCCTCGGATACTGAAGTGTACTGACGCCAGCTTCTTCGTTCCTCGACAGCCGTCTTCGTTCCGAAGAGGGCTGCCTTAGTCTTATTTTGAGCTGACTCCAGCCCATTTTCCCTAGGTTCTCTTTCTCTCTTTTCATTTTATACTGGTAGTTTTATTCCCATTGTGGGGTTCACCCCTTTTACCAGGGACCCTCCTTTCCCTATACAGTGTTACTTCTACATACATTCGGCAAATATATACTCCAACACTGTTGCTAATATCGTTCCCACTAGTCCTTCCATATCTGCTATCGCAAACTTCGTTCTTCCTTCCTACTCCACAAGCTTCTTGTGTTCCTCTATGCTTTTGAAGATATAACCATCTTCCGCATCGTTTGTGTTCCCTCTGTCCGTGATTATTTGGCAGTAGATATGTCTAGTAGTTGCTTTGCAGTTACCTGCTTCGTCAGGGAAACCAATGTGTGAGCCATCAAGATTACCTGCCCCCTTTTTTTGTTCTGCTTTTTTAGGCCTCATTTCCCTCCAAACTTCTCTGTCCCCTTTACAGCTGCTTGATTATTTATATTTTCATTACATGGAAGTGCTAGGTCATATTCTGATGGGACTTCCCAGGCAGGTCCTTCTTGTACTCTCAGTCTCGGGAAGAGCTGACCCTCCCAATATTCTTCTTTTATTTGAAGGAATATGTCTCTAGTTTTCTTTCGGGACAGCTCCTGCTTTTTGGCCTTCCTCCTCTAAACCACTTTGCATTGCTCGCACTGAACTCATTTCTGCTCTCGGCCATCCAGTTTTTGCCTCGTCCACGCCTACCGCTGTTTAAAGCCATTGTTTCATTTTGCCATTTTGGAGTTTCTCTGCTTCTAGAGAAATTCTTCCGGCTATCTCTAGCACTTCCTTTTTTTGGCTTATATGATTCTCCCACGACTCTCTGGAGATTCATTTTCTGTTGACATATATTTTCTAAGATTCTATTTCTACTTCTCCTTACTGGGGGGAGGGCATTTATACTGTGAGGTGCGCCAAGTGCCCCACATGTTTTATCGACTTCGCTGTCAGTTCTTTTATAGATTTTTTCTCCTCGTGAGCTGGCCGGCTAAGGCCAGCTCCCCGGTCCCAGATCTCGCAGAACGTTCCCCGGCAACACTCGAGCAACACTTCGCTAGTTCCCGTACCACCCCTTGCGAGGTGGATCCTGAGGTTTGAGCTGTCCTTGGCTTCACTGCTCTCCTTCTAACAGTTCGGCATGGGTGACCCTGATAGGAGTTGAAAGTCCCGCCGACATAGCTATCAGGGTCATTGCAGCTACTGAGCCCCCTCACCAACGTCAAAGTCTCACAGCTCCGTGAGAGGGAATCTTGATGACCTCAATGACCTCGTATGATCTATTTCGGATACGGATATAGAACTCAAAATGAGAGTACAGACTTAATGTGTTATTTGAATTCTCCTACCTCAACAACCTGTAAAACGATACGTCACATGAATATCTTTAGTAATCGTATAAATATACTACAAAACAACCGCCCTTCCCCTCCTGTGTACAACAAAATACCATCGGCCAAATGAACCCAACAGACAGACTGATAGACCGACAGACGAACTTAAACTTAAAATTCCAACGTTTCAGAACATTTTAGGCCTACTGAGCCAATTTTTCATGATCACTGGTGGAAGTAATTAAATTCAGTGCAAATATGTCAATATAAATGCTTTCGTAATCAAACGTTAGAGTTACGTCCAATAATATAAGTAATTATTATAAATTAATTAAAACAGCTGGTGTATAACGAGAATGCAGTCTCGCTCATTGCTCACAAATAATTATTTCTGTTTCTGTAAAAGTAAGGCTTTCACCTTTTCCTTGCAACACTATCGCAAGAAAGCTGCCAATTTTTTTCTAATAGAGATCAAAAAAATAAATCATGGTATGTATATAAATTGCTTCGTCTTTCCTCAAATTCTTATACAGGATGCTTCAGGATGTATGGAGCGGAAATTTTGTATCAGGGGGGTTTGCAGGAATACTCTACTCGTACTCATCTAAAATAATGGCGAATTTCTGTGATATGCCGGAAGTGACCACTAAGTTTTTTATTTTAATTGGCACCTTATATGTCTTAAACTGATCGGTTTTCAAGATATAAATTAAAAAAAAAAAAAAAAAAGTTTTAAGAAAAAAAATAAATACGATTAACAACTTCCCCCTGTCGTAAAATGATTATTTCTTTAACATATGAGTATGAAGGATTTATGACGTTTACCATCAAGTATACGACAATATGTATCAATGTAAATTGTACATGTATACATTTTGGGTTTAGGAAATTCTAGTATGTCTACAAAGAGGATGGAAAAAGGAAGTAAATGCAACCATAAAATATACAACTACGTTCTATTTAAAATAAGTAACAACAAAAAACATTGTTTAAGTTTGATCTTTTATTTTGAGCACATTTTAGCGTATACTCGTATATATTGTATTTAACAGTATGCTTAACCATGCATACTCATATGGTAAAGAAAATTTTACAGAAGTAAAAGTTATTAATTTTTATCTCGGGGTATGTCATTGCAATTTTTATTTAACTCTAAATATCTCAAAACCGTATATTTGAGAGGTGGGTATGGGTACTTGTGGAATGAAATGAATAAGGTGAATTCAAAGATGGCTAAAACAAATCATGTACTACTTAATATAATGAATTAGTGGTCACTTCCTGAATATATGACAGAAAGTCTCCATTCATAAAAATAATTTATGGATGGCAATCACTTGTGACAGAAATACTAAACTTTAACATGTTTTAACATACTTCCACAGAAAAAACTAGCCTACCTCGGCTTCCAATAAAAAAATTTAATAAACCAACGCATACCACAAGGTGTTTTTAAATGAAGTGGCATAAATGACATCAGTGAATCTGGAGGTTAAAATAAGTCAATTGAACTAAATATACATTTGCACCTCTGTTGAGATACAGAGTTCTAAAGATTTCCAAGCCAACAAACATGTTTTTAATAAATCAAGAATGCAAAATCATATTAAGATCGTATTTTGTATAAGTACTTTAGAAAAATGTCAAATTTTGCATAGTGAATTGTAATTTCACAACGTCCTGTAATATTTCAAACACATCAAGCTTGTCGCCTCAAACAAGGAAAGCGGCAGTGGCGACTTTCTTTAACCTTCAGTCTCACTGGTATCATTTATGTTACTTAATTTAGAAACACCCTGTATATTGGTTTTGCAAAGTAATTAAATATAATAAATACCAGGTGCGATTGCAAAACTGGATTACCTCTTGGTAGAGTCGAGAATCGTTAGTATTCGAGGCAATAATGAAACACTAAAACTGATTTTCCAGACTGCTTTATTACCATCCATTTCACCACCATAAAAGGTAAGTAACTACCTAAATGGTTCATTAAAATTACAAATTCAAGAGCGTCTGGTACTTTCCTTCGCAATACTATTCTGTTAAATCTGATATAACATGAAAGTGAGCGCATTCTATTGTGAATTTCTCCAGTTTTTATTTGCTTCGAAAGAGAAACGATTGCACCTAGTTTATATTAGCTATCTGCAATGTAAAAACTGTATACCCATATGTTATTATTAGAGCCGGGATTTCAATCGTACGGACGTCCAATATAAGGATAGAATCGCAGCTCACGTATCAAGGAGCTTAGAAATAATTAGCAATACGAGTATATTACTTTAGATATCTAAATACACTTGGTTATGAACTCGCATACCACTTCTGCACTATAACTAACATAATTATCGCGTTATTTTAAAAATATTAATAATTTGTTTGCACTTCACGAGAATTACTAGTTACTCCGCGCCTGGAATATACGGTAGATCTCCGGGCTTTAGTTATTATATTTAGTTACTTTTATTGCTTCCTAGTTATATTAACCAGGAAAGGAAATATGCAATGGCCTAGAAACAAATTATTGTTATTTAAGGCAACCAGATATTGTCGTGAGTAATTAGTTTATTAGTAAGTCTAAGAAGTAAAAAGAACTACTGCACTTCCTTAAACAAGTCGTTCATTTAACAAACAATGAATTAAAGGAAGTCAAAATATTTGTCATTATATTTTTTTTATTAGTATGCATTCATATTTACGTACACTATTTCTTAATGCTACCAAAAAGTACAAAGAAATGTCCAAGTAAAATTACCATTAAATTAGAGAGTAACACAAAATTAATGACATGATGTATCTTGGATTAAGATAAATTCTAAATGTTATATAAGATAATTACATAATAAACAAAACATTTCTTTTTCATCATCGAAATTTACTTCAAATTAAAGTTCAGTCTTGTGTTTTGTCGTCACCAAACTATAATCATCCTAGAAAGTAATATGTCTACTAATTATAAAAATAATGTTTAAAATAGATTAATGAATTTGTTTTTGTTCATTAATTAACAGACTTATAAGATATGAATTTGTTGCAATTGTTGCTCAAGTGTCGTTTTAATTTTGCAAACAACATTTATCGTAATGGAATACCTCATCAAGGAGTATGGTTTTAGATCCTAACCAGTTTTCCCAGAACACACGATTCTCACACCCCAGAATATTTTAAATTTTACCAAATTTGTTGACGATCCCTTAATTCAGGAAACAAATATGTTTAACATATTATTTAATTCAACAGCAAGAAATGTTTTTTAGATACCTATATATGTACATGTAAAATATCAGTCTAGTAGATTTTTTTTAAAAAAGAGAAAAAAGAAGTGCTTACCACAAAATTGATTAAAATACTTATTTTTAACTATTTAGTTATTTTTATTCAATTTGTTTTTATTATATTTCATTTACATTTTTTTAATGTAAGTAACATTTTGTACGCAATTTTGTCGTTTTTAACTTTTTATTTTTGAAACTGCCACACATACATTAGGGTGGACCTTAATATTTTTTTTCGTTTTTTCTCAGCGGGCTGGGTGAAAATCAGTTCTGGGTATCTTAAAACTTGTGCGGAAACGAAAACTGCCGTGATCGGAACCTTTTTTCCCGTGCCGGAAAACGCCGGAAGTTTCTTATGGGATTTACATGTTAAAAATCACTAAAAAACTATGAAAATCATCAAATCTGATAATCGCAAGGATATATTTATATAATACATGTATGTATTTTTTACATGTATATTCGAATCAAAAATGCGTTTTCGGGTGAACTGCTGAGATTGCTTGGATCGCTCCGAGGCGTATTCCCGAACGAATCTATTCAAACGACCACTTTACGATCGTCGCCAATTTCAATTATTCTCTTCGAAACTTCTTCTCTCTCGACTTTCTTGAAGTTGGTAGTAATACGAAGAAATTTCCGCGGCTAATGTCATAGCGAATGAAGCTACCAACTTTAAGAGAAAAACCGTATTTTTTTTCGAGAATTCATTCTTCCGTTCTTTCGTTTGCTCAAGCTTGAATAACCCTTAAACTACTCGATTGTTGAGAAACAAGCGCCTAAATTTAGAGATTTGTATTACTACCCGATTATATCACGACGCTCCCCAACTCCAAAGTATGATGCTAACGTTACAAGTACGTGTACGAACGTCGGACACTATAGTATGTTCCAATCCGAAATTCTCTTATAATCAATGTAAAATGACCAAGTTAAAGGTAATATTAAAGGAGAGTTTTTTAAAACTTTCAGTTTTTTTTTGGGAAAAAAAAATTTTTAAAAATAAAAAAAAAATTTTTTAAAAAAAAAAAGGCCGGGGGGGGGGAAAAACCCTTCCCCCCCCCTTTTCCCCATATAATTTTTTTTTTTCCCAAAAAAAAAAATAAATAAAAACCACCCTCCCCCCCCCCCCTTTATTAAATATAAAGAAAAAAAAACACACCCCCCCCCCCCCAACAAAAAAAAAAAAAATAAATAAATTATATTTATATATAAAACCAAAAAAAAAAAAAAAAAAAAAAAAAAAAAAAAAAAAAAAAAAAAAATTTTTTTTTTTTAATTAAAAAAAAAAAAGGGGGGAGGTTTATAAATATTTTTTTTTTTCCCCCCCCCCCCCCCCCATCTAAAATATTTTTTTTTCCCCCCCCCCCCCCCCACCCAAAAAAAAAAAAAAATAAAAAAAAAAATAAAAAAAAAAGACATAAAAAGTTATAAAATTTTTATAAAAAAAAAAAAAAAAAAAAAAAAAAAAAAAAAAAAAAATAAAAAAAAAAAACAAAAAAAAAAAAAAAAAAAAAAAAAAAAAAAAAAAAAAAAAAAAAAAAAAAAAAAAAAAAAAAAAAAAAAAAAAAAAAAAAAAAAAAAAAAAAAAAAAAAAACAAAAAAAAAAAAACCCCAAAAAAAAACCCCCCAACCAAAAAAAAAAAAAAAAAAAAAAAAAAAAAAAAAAAAAAAAAAAAAAAAAAAAAAAAAAAAAAAAAAAAAAAAAAAAAAAAAAAAAAAAAAAAAAAAAAAAAAAAAAAAAAAAAAATCAAAAAAAAAAAAAATATAAAAAGGAGGGGCGGGGGGAAGCGAAAAAAAAAAAAAAAAAAAAAAAAAAAAAAATAAAAAAAAAATTAAAAAAAAAAAAAACAAAACCAACCAACCCCCCCCCCCACACAACCCACACCCACCCCCACAATAAACCCAAAACAAAAAACAAAAAAAAAAAAAAAAAAAAAAAAAAAAAAAACACAAAAAAAAAAAAATAAAAAAAAAAAAAAAAATAAAAAAAAAAACAAAACCCCCCACACACACAACCAATAAACAAAATAAATATAAAAAAAATTATAAATAAAAAATAAAAAAAACACCCCCCCCAAACCCCCCACTAAAAAAACAAAACAAATAAAAAAAAAAAAAAAAAAAAAAAAAAAAAAAAAAAAAAAAAAAAAAAAAAATATATTATACAAAAATTAATAATATTTTTATTTTTTACTAAAATTTAATAATAATTTTTATTATTTTTTATATTTTTTTTTTTTTTTTTTTTTTTTTTTTTTTTTTTTTTTTTTTTTTTTTTTTTTTGTTTTTTTTTGTTTCTCCCCCCCCCCCCCCCCCCCCCGCCCCCCCCCCCCCCCCCCCTCCCCCCCCTCCTTTTTCTTTTTTTTTTTTTTTTTTTTTTTTTTTTCTTTTTATTTTTTTTTTTACAAAAACCAAAAAAAAAAACACAAACTCAATATTAATCCATATATTTTTTCCTGCTTTTTTCCTTCTTTCTGTTTTTTTTTTTTTTTTTTTTTCTTTCCTTCTTGTGTTCGTTTTTTTTCTACTCCCTACCCCCACCTCTCCCCCTCCCTCCCTCCCCATCTTATAACTCCTCTTTTTTTTTATAAAATTTTTACCCCCCCCCCCCCCCGGTAATATTATATTAAGATGGTGAATTATTCGTATGATATGGAGCATTTCATACTACCGTTAAATTATGCAAGTCGATGGAGGAGAATCTATCGTTTGAGAATCAGGATTGAAAAAACAGAAAAATCGCCTTCCGCCATATACGCTCCTGAATTTTGCGTACAACTTGAAACGATCGTAACTCCGGTTCAGAGGCACCTACAGACTTCAACCGGAAATCAAATTGTAGGTTTTTACCTCTACTTTTGAATCATGATATGCTTAATACTTCTCAGAGTTTTTTAAATTTTTTTTAGTTTAATTTAGTGTTTTTTCGCAATTTTTCGCTCATAATTTTTTTTCACTCAACGAATAAACGAAATCTGACGATTCCATCTGATCCAGGAGGAAAAAATACATGGAAATATATCCTTGCGACTATCACATTTGATGATTTTCATAGCTTTTGAGCGTATCGAATGTTTTCAGTGATTTTTAACATGTAAATCTCATAAGAAACTTCTGGCCGCTTTGCGGCACGGGAAAAAAGGTTCCGATCGCGGCAGTTTTGGTTTCCGCACAAGTTTTTAGGTACCCAGAACTGATTTTCACCCGGCCCGCTGAGAAAAAAACGAAAAAAAAAAATATTAAGGTCCACCCTACTGTACATACAGCGTGGCAAAAAAGTTGCGTATAATGCCTGTAACTTTTTTAGTAACCTTGTAAATGAAAAAATGTCCTGAATAAAAATTTCTTCAAAAATCAGTTTGTTTGCCATGTTTATGTCAACATGAAATAATTTTGTCTTTTCGAGTTGGGTTGTTATGGAGACCAACTTTATTTTTTTTAAATGACAACTCGTAGGTTTTCCCTCAATATCTGAAAGATCAGCCTTTTCTCTTTGCTGTAAACTATAAATTTAAATTGTATATATTGATCTCAGTGCGCGAATCCAATCTTTTAGGGTATTATTTTTTATGTTTCTCATCAGTCAGTTAAAAATTTATTTAATCGAAGAAAGTTACGTCTATACAAACTACAACTTGTTCACGAGTTAAACAGGACGACTTCGATTAGAAGGGCTGTAATAATAATAATAATAACTTCGCAAGAAATATTCCTTTTTCAGATGAAGTTACATTCAGTTTAAATGGTTTTGTTAATCGACATAATAACCGTTATTAGTCAAGTCAGAACCCTCAATAGTTCCAAGAAACGCATACCCCAAAATGTTTGGACACCCCCTGCCCAAAAAAGGTTAGGCAGGCGTTGTTGGAGGTACATATTGTTGAACATTTTTTCATGGATGGAAATTTAAATTTTGAAAAATATATCTGCTACAAATCGCATTATTTCGTCTTGCAGACTGTTGTTTCCGGGTGAAAATAATGTTATTAGCTACCAAAAACTATGGTTCCAACAGGATGGGGCACCTCTACATTTTGCGGCAAATGTCAGGGAGCACAATGTCCAGAACGTTGGATAGGCAGGAGACGTACGAATGAACGGCCAGCGTACTCCCCGGATCTAAATCCATTAAATTTTTTCTGTGGGGGTATTTAAAATGTAAAGTTGTCAATCGACCAAGTAATATTGAAGGGTTGAAAGAGAAAATTTCAAATAAAATCAGGGCCATTCCTGAAGACTTTCTAGTAAATGTTATTAGTATTATATAGTTATTTCGGGATAGTTATTTCGGGAGGCTGTCTATATTTTCTTATTGTTTCTGTTTTCTCTTCACACACTTTTTCAATTTCAATTCCGTTATGTTAGGTGTCTTTTTGATATATGTACGAGTACATTATAGGTGCTCATGTATTATTCATTTCTAATACTCTTTACTAATAATGTAATTTTATCCTCACGTTTATTGTTATTGTTACTATTATGTAAATAAATACGCGGATACTTTTGTGGGGTTTCCTGAAGTATCCCAAAGAGCATTAATAAATAACAGAGGTAATTAAATCAATAAACATATTGCTCGTCATTTCGAATAAACAACACTAGCGACGTATTATTTAATAGTGTTTTCTGTTTTGTAAATAAATCGTTAGTCCCACGCCACTAACAATTGTTTCCCACAATTGTTTACCATTTTAAATACCTTTTAAATCTCACTTGTAATCGTTTAGCAACAGTCACCTGCAACAGAAATTCTGATATAAATTGTTTCATGCCGTAATAGGCTAAAATTTAAATTTTGCCTTAAAGGCGGCGATTGTTCTCTCTATTGAGGTTTTCAATTTCTAAACAAGCCGAGGAAATATGGATATCATGGCGGTAAGTGCCGAATAATCAACGACCTTCTTGTTCTATTATTTTTTTTGTTGTTTGTGCAGGACCCGCTCGAAGCGAAAGAAAACAATTTTATGAAATAAAATATAAAGTTTATGACAAACAAAAGTATCGGACAAACAAAATGTAAATTTTAGCTAGATTAAAAGAACATAGAGCTCATTTTAAATACAGAAGAACAAGAAAATCTTGAAAACCCCACATAGTTGCAATAACCGTAGAATAGACAATATCGGTTTAAGTGTTAAACCGATTATTTAACGATTTATTGACATTTAAATGTTGAATAACATAGAACACTTACAGAACGTTTTTCCGTTGTGGATATGACAGAGTTGAAATGTTTCAAAATCCAAGCTTCTGTTGATTCGATTTTGAGTTTAAAAAACGTCAAAATCAGCAAAGCGGTTCATATTAAATTAGATAAAAACCACCCAGGGGTATTATTCACAAAGGAAAACTATTCTCATCTTCCTCCCTGGAAAGAAAATAGAGTCCTGATAGAATAGTAAAACTGTTTCTGATTGGAAGAAAACAATGAATTCCCAGTTACCAGACACAAACAAGATTGGAGATAATAAGAAAAACACCCAGAAAGCACGTTACCTTTTCTGGAAAACACCAACCATCAACTTTTCGACAAAAATTATTGTTATTATAAAATTATTATCTTAAATAAGGCACTTAGACCCTTTCTTATTTTTGTTCAGAAAAGTGTTTTTATCATTTTTAATTTAATATTATATTACTTTAAAAAAATAAATATTATTTAATATTTAAAATACAAAAAGTATTCGGTTTGATGATTTTGGCACTTAGCACCTTTGTTTTTTCCACTATTCAATTTTAAACACCTCACGAATAATAATTACACCTTATGAATAATAATTTCCTTTGATAAATTAGTTCACAAAATTGGAAACTAAAATCTGAAGTCCTGTGTATTTACTATCACATTAGATTGGTTTTAATTTATTTTAAACTAAAGCCTACTGGCAATTTAAAGACACGTTTTGTCAAATATTCAAATTGTGAGATTATTGGATTAGGTATTGTTAAGAAAACTTACCAATAGTGATATATTTTTGAAATGCTTGGTAAATACTTAATTCAACCAAATAAAAATATACAGGGGGTTCCATTAAAAAAAAAGTATATTTGCTTTATTCTGAGACAAGAATTAATTATGGCACTGGATTCTACATAAAAATTGCATGAGTCCGTTTTTACATTTCTAATTAGATAAAAGAAGAGGAGTCGGATGGTGTGTCCGAAAAGTGCAAATTTTCAGTTCCACACTGTATCTCAAAAACTATTATAAAAAAAGTAGGATAGATGTGCAAACACAATTCTTTATCAATTTTTTTAATAATGTGCAAACGCAACTCTTTATCTTTAAAGACTGAGTTGTCCCGCAAAATTGGCGGAAATTGAACAATCTGTATATACGTGTGGTAAAATATTGGTCAAACTCCTATTTGACTAATTTGTTTTTTTTTTTTGATTTTCTATTGGAGATACATTGTTTTTCTTTGAAGTTCACTGTTTTGTTTAAACCTTACTTACTTTGCGTAATAGTGGTCATGACATTTCGGTTTGAATGCGTCTTATTTTAGAGCGTGGTCACGGTTCAATTCTCATCTTATGGAAACAAGGAGAGCGAATCGAAAACACCTTTGTTTTCCCCTACAATTAACAATTCTCCTTTCGGAGCTCGACGGGGGGTCTTTTTGTTGTCTATCGGCTTCGCGATAAAATGATTAATTACAGCAATTAACAGAACCTCGACTGATTCTATTAACGTGATTACTACTGGGATACTTACGAAGTTGTACTCATTAAATTTGAGAAATCCGAACCGGGCTGAGTCTAACATTTTGTTCGGTGAGCCCTGGGAATGAAATACTATAACTGTCTAGAGAATTCGGTAGTCGGTAAAGCAGCACGAATTTTAATTAAATCATTTCAATAAGCGCAGATTCAATCGGTGAACAAATTGAACATACATATTTAGTTAAGTACTTCAAAATTTGGAAAATCAAAGTAAATACCTAAGACTGGACAAAAAGTCTGCAAAATATAATAAAAAAGGGGATATGACAATCCGACCAAGAATGCATACAGTGTTTTCAAAATGAAATGAACAAATTCGATATTTCTTTTAAGAAACGTTTTATAAAAAATTCTCACGCAGGTCGATTTTGTTTTTTTAAAAAGACACCTTTTCCAATAAATGCCATTTCCAGATCGTCTCTTGTTTTCGAGATATGAAATAATTGCCCATTTTCTAGTCAGTCATTTAAAAAAAAAAGTAGTATATCGAAAATGAGAATTTGTGAGATATTTGACTTTAAAGTTATTTTATTTAATGTATTTTAGATTGGCAGAAAAAAATAATTTGACCATAAAATATATTTCTCAGATAAAATGTAACACAGACTTCCTTTTTATTTCTTTACAAATGTAAAATGTAAATGCATGTGATCTTACTACTGGAAGAACATAAAATAAGAACATAGAAAGCAAAAACTCCTTTCAACATAAACAAAAAAAATCCTGGAGTGGGTACTGGAGTGGGTACTAAATAACTGTTTCCCTATCATACAATTTACATATGAAATGGAACACAATGAATAGCTACCATTTTTAGATGTCTTAGTTATTAGAAATAGTGAAAATAAGTTAGAATTTGATATATATATAGGAAACAAATCGCGACTCTTAGATATATCCCCAACGATTCACGCCACCCTTTTCAACATAAAATGGCAAGTTTGAATTTTCTAATTCACCGTTTTTTAAGTTTCCCCCTCAGTAAAGAGAGGTTTGAACATGAGAAAAATTTAACTAAGAATAGCTAAGAATAACGGTTACTCAGTCCATTTAATAGATACGTTAATAAGGAAGTATAAATTTAAGAGAGCCCTGTACAATTCCACAACATTTCGAAGAGATACTGACAATTCGAAATTTGTTTCGTTACCATATCAACTCAGCCGCGGACTAGATAAAGTTTTTTAAAATAATGATATCAATTTGGTTTATAATTCTAAAAATAAACTACAAACGCTTTTGGGCAACCCCAAAGATAAAATCGACAATAACGAAAAGTCAGGAATATAAGAAATTAGTTGCAAAGACTGTGATCAAAAGTATATTGGGCAAACAAAAAGATCTATTTTGATTAGATTTGAAGAACACATGGCTCATTTAAAATACGGCAGAACGGAAAAATCTTGTGTTGCCCAACATGCTTTTGACAACAACCATAGGATAGACATAAATAATTAAAAAGATATTTTATAATGTTTGCCCTGAAAAACAAAGACGTTAAAGAAAGTATAATAGAGCAAGTGTTTAGGTTAGAATTTAGTTTTAATCTTCTTCTGAGGATGTCAACTTAGTTGACGAAACGCGCGTCGAGAAAAGTACAGTAGTTCGGTGTTTCGAGAATAACGTCCAATTTTTTACATCCAACAGTAAATTAATCTATGTAAATAATAAGAATAAGTCTTATACTCAACGTGACCTCTATGTACGTATTGGTAATCGTCCATTCACCACTGAAATTCCTGAAAAACTTTATGGGGTTATCTTTAGGCTTATAATAATAAATACCTAACTTTAATAAAGTCAAATATCTTGAGAATTTTCCTTTCGATATTTTTTTTCACAAGACTCGACTGCACGTAAAAAAATCCTTCTGTCTGTATCCATTGAAAAAAATTAGGGTTGTCATTGAAAAAAAATGGCAACTTACATCGTATGTAGCTCGAAAACAAAAGGTGATATGGAAATGGTATTTAATGCCATTTAAAAAACAAAGTTGAGCTGTCCCAACTGTTTTTGTAAAACCTATCCTAAAAGATATATATGATGCTCCTATTATTATGAGAGCCTATGTAAAAGGGTATATATAGGGCGACCGATCTCGATTATGTTGAATGAGAATTCCTACATTTATGTCGGTTTGTCGTTTTTTGCCGCTCATAGCAAGTGATGCACCCACTGATAATTAATAATTATCTTTGTTTTCCAACAAAGTGAAAACTACGTCTATCACTATTCCTATTGGAACTTGATGGATGCGTCATGACATTAGTTGAACAATAATCCAAAATGGCAATTAGCATTTTTTCTCTGATAAGATGTGAGAAGAAAAGAAAAACAGAATAAATGTGAGGTATCAGTTAATAAAATATTAGATAAAAACATGGCAGTAGAAATCGTAAACCATTACGTAACTAAAATTTGAATATTAAGTGACGGAAATATCTATCTCAATCTGTGTCTAACAACTTGTACACACAAAGGGTCTAACAATTTGTTCATACAACAAATTATGTTATCATAAATTATTCACTACTTTCATAGCCGGAGCTGCTACCTTCTGTATCGTCATTCGCGTTTATTATAAGCTGTTCCAATACTTATATCTATAAAATAATCCATGTCCCACATTGGATTTTCCACTTTTTATTTTTAGAGCCGCGGATATTACATTTTTTAACGTCCGCAAGTATAAAGTTCTATTTATCCTTTTACTTGAGTCCAGATGCATTCAGTTGGACTTAGTTCGCCATCTCGTCGACTGCGTATTTTTTTGTAATCTGGGGCATATTGCCTTATCAATTTAAGTAATTCCGTTTTCGCAGAGTCACCTGTGTGCCTAATACTTTTCCTGGTGCTATTGCTGGTTGCTTCCCAACAAGCGGGTTGGTAGAGGAGGAGCTGTGGTGGCCTAAAGGTGAAATTAATATTTCAAAAAATCTTTCTGACCTTCGTCATAAATTCACAGATGTATGTCTGTGGTAATATTTTTGCTAAATCTACATGGGTATGAAAGAATTCGTAAATAAAATTTTACTCTAAAACTACTGACATTTTGATTTTTTTTTTGGGCTTTGAGAATACACTGTATAATCTGTGTATGTATGTCAATAATTCGAGTTCAGTGACACCGATAGATGCCAAAATAACCTATGTCAACGCGCATTGTTTACCTCCACCGTGGAGGAACCTCGGGCATCCGCAGATGGAATGTAGGGTATTTACAAATCCGTTAAGATGGCCATTCTTGGGTCATTGTGTCACATTCGTGGCGACACACATGTTCCGACTTGTAAACATTTTGTAATCCTGCTAGAGGTAGCTAGAATAATAAGTAAATGCGACAATTCGGCTATCTGTTTGCTAACCGTTTGAGGGGAATGCTAAACAGACCATGATACGTACGTACGTGTAAGGCAAGTGACAGTGGCTGCGTTAAATAATTTTAGTATTTAATGACAACGCTACAACAGAGTAATTTAAGTAAGGAAAACTTGCAGAACAATATTTTTACTTCATTTCTGAGTTCATTTCTTGGCGGAAGTGACAGAAAAACAGTATAGTATACACTACAGCAGGGCCGTAGCCAATTTTTGTCGGGGTGTTAGCGTAGAATATTATTTTTCAGCAAAACTGACAACATTAAATATTCGAATGAGGTCCGAATCTGCATGCGGTGACCTATCTAATTTTTCCTTCTCATTTCGAGGGGTGTTTGAGCATCCTAAAAATTGCCCAGGCTACTGCCGTGTAGTACAGGGTGGTCCATTTAAAACCTGGATACACTTCTAAAACACTCATTTATCGTGTGATTTTCACTGTTTTTTTTTTAACGTAGGGTGACAAAAACTGTACCATCGGACAGAGTGGCGCGTTTTACTTGCAAAAATGAAGGCCTACTATTATTTTATTTTTTGATGACTGAAATTCAAGAATTCATGTCAGCGATTTTTATACAAAAAAATGTGAATACACTACTGAGTTCAGCATCTCCTAAGATAGATGTATCCAAAATTTAGTCTAAAATATCGATTTTTTTTAATAAAATTTTGTCCAAGTTATAATTTAGTAATAATTAACCCCCAAAAATTTAGTAGGAGATATATTAAATGGAAAAATGGTTTAATTAAATCGTTTTTATTTGTAGAATTAAATTGAAATAATAAAAAGACTATGTCAAGAAGATATAAAATAAATCCAAAAGAACAAGAAAATGAAACTAGATGCAATAGTAAAAAACAAACAAATTCCACTGCACTACGTGGTTGAGGATGTAAAATAAAAGTAGGGACTTATTAAAGTAATAATAGTAATAATTTGATTTGTCCTACCTCAAAAACCTATAAAACGACACGTTACATGAATATATAGACATCCAAAAAAAAAAAAACGTCATCAACTCTGGCTATGAACGAGAGATATGGAAATAGTGGTCATGTCTAAGCTTTTCGGTTATGTCAAACGTTTGACAAGCAACTGTCACAATTTGTAAAATAAACAATAGCTGTCATATAATGTGACAGTCTTGACAAGTAAATAAGGTTATAAATTCGATTAAGAATAGAAATACGTCTTTTTTTTCGGCCAACATTGATGAGGTTTTTTTTGGATATCTCCTTATTATTAATTAACCCACACCAAGATACAACAAAACAATCTCCCTCACAAATTTTCAATATGTTTTATTTTAATTCCCGTGCTCTAAGGGAAGTGGGATGGAAGAAGAGTAGGATATTTTCATACAGCTCCTTTCATTGTGTCACTCTTGACCTAGTAAGCTAAAAACCTTTATATTTGAAGACATTATTGTGATATACATTTGTCTCAAATTTGAAGTACATATTTCTTACGAATTACCTATAGACAAGGAAAAGTCTACTATCCCCATTTATCCCCCAACCCCTTAACCTATATAGCTCAAAATCTAATCAGCTCCAGTCCTCGTCATGATACATACTAAAGTGTACCAAGTTGATATCTTGACAGAGAGACCAGTAGACAGAACATTTATTTTTTCGCTTAAACTTAAAATCCCGACGTTTCAGAACATTTTACGAATATTTAGCTAATAAAAATCTGTAAAAAATTTCATGAATTTACTATGACTTACGCTCCACTATGTGGATGTGGAAGTAAAATGGACTAACAATGTCAATAACTATACTGCATCATACATTCAATTATGGGAAAATTGCCTTTTGTCCAAAATGACCCATTTTTGATTTTCTGTACCAGTATTTTGGATGTTGACAACCCATGAAAATAATTACTTTTTTCATATTAATATATCGCTTACATGATTTTTAGAGCTAAGTATCATAATGAAATAATATAGGTCAAAATTGTGCTGAAAAATGTTGTATTTCAGTTGTGTTGCTGTATTCAGATTTTATGTAAAAATCGTTATATATGATTTCTTGAATTTCTTCAGTCATAAAAAAAATCACAGTAGGCCTTGGTTTTTATAAGTAAACTGTAACACTCAGTTTTTGATACCCTACATTTAAAAAAGCCTGATGAATATCGGATATTATTAAATGAAGGGTGCCTAGGTATTAAGTGCGTCACACAGTATGTTACATTTTGTTTCCACCTTAATTTTGGATAAAAATCAGTGAAAATATAATATTATTTTTTTATTGTGATTACGGATTTTCTAAGATAACTTGTAGAAATAGTTCCTCAAAATGCAATAAAACTTTAAGTTTTCTGCCTGAATATGGACCAATATTTGAAAATTTGTATGCAATATTTGAAATATAAACAAACTTATATATAGTAAGCGGTACCCTAATGCGTACATAGCCGAATAAAGGGCAATTGATAATTGAACTTCTTTATTGAACAAATGTAAACATGAGGTGAGAACCAATCGCGATCTAGTCGCTGGCGCAGGCGTATGAAAGGCATCCGGTCTGTTAGTAGGGCTGTTTGAGTTAAAATTTGAAATACCATTTTATATTTTATTCTGGTCTAGTGCCTGATTAGAAAAGTGCGTTATTACGAGCGTATTGTAGAAGCACTACATACATTCATAAAAATAAAAATGGATATTTATCACATTGACGAAAAAGTTCAAATAATTAAATGGAATTTTGGTGGTCGGTCTGTAAGGGATATTAAAGCCATTTTTAACGAAAAATTTCCTAATAGGCGAGTCCCCGAGCGCTGTCGCAGTCTAGAATTTGACATGCGCAGATGCTACTAACATGAACTAGGTGATTACGTCAGCTTTCGGCGAATATCAACAGAGGCGGACTCGGGTCATTATTATTACAAAACGATAGTTCACAGAAAATTAAAACGTACTAAGGGGCTAACTATTACAAAATGGAGCCGTATTTAGGTGTGGTAATGTTAGTGATCCCGAAACATGGCACTTAAAAGAACTTACCCACGAAGCTCATAAAATTTCAACCTAAAATGCGAAGAAATTTGATTCCCAAGTTATAAAGTTATAATGACAGTTAAATTTTTAATGACCAGTTATAAAAGTGGGGCATACAGGATCCGTGTTGTTGCCATAGATCACAAGTCGGTGATAGCAGAACACTATTGCTTTCATCGTCTCTTGTTAGACAATTGCGGTTTCCTTACAATTGATTAGAATTTACTTCATCAATTTTACCTTTAAACCGACAAAATATTCGAGTCTTACTTGCCAAATTTTTATACCTGCCAAACGGTTATTTGGAGCAGGTCTGCCCTTGAAGGAAGACTCTTTTTTTCCAGGGCATATCTGTTCCAAATTCCTGCTCCCATAATACCTGTTTTGAGACAAGGAAGACTCCAATATTTCGTCAGATTAAAGGTAAAATTAACTAAGTAACACAAAATCAGCTGTAATAAAACTGCAACTGTTTAACAAAAGACGCAAAAATATGCCCTGCAAAATATCATACGCTAGTTAAAAAGTAATGTTACTATTTGTATCAAACAATTTATTAGTTTTAATTGGTAAGTCCTTTTAAGTTTCGTTTTTCGTGACCACTGACATTACCACACCTAAATACCGCCGTGTAATAATACGCTTCATAATACGTTTATTCGAATATTCACTAATGTATTCTGATGTATTTTCTGTGTATCGCTTTGCAATAATAGTGACCTGAGCCCGACTCTGACCTGAGCTACGATTCGCCGCAACGTTGCTCTTTAGATTTCCGCTAAAAAAAAACCACTAAAACCAAGCCCATCCGACCCAAGTAAATTCGCCTAACTATGACATAAAAATGTATCATTTAATATGTTGTTAATATCGACATCCACCTATGTATGCATTAGGCTGCCGCTTACTATATAATACATCATGGAGGAGTTGTACAGGCAATCAGCATTACGACGTACCAACCTGGATATTGCCTACTATCAGGGGCGCGAAAGCATCATCGCAGTCTAAGCTTTGCAAACCTTAGAAGTTACGATTGGCGCTAAGAGATGCCAGTGGTCTTCGAGAAAGCTTCCAACTTTTTTCGTTGGCTTAAAATGGTGGCCTGTCAAAGTTTCAGCACGTATCTAGGGCGGGGAGATTGCAGCTCGGTGCGATCTAATTTCGTAGAAATATAAACTATCGTCGTGGAAATATTAGTGAGCAGTATTAGAACCTTATTATATACTAATCGGATTATCTTTTGTATTTGTGATTGTGACTGTGTTGTTTAAATCAGTGTGTGAGTACCGTGAATGTGTATATGTGCAACATCGTAACCAAAGGTAAACAATACACTATTTGTCTCTTTCCCACGTACAAAATAAAGAAAGAAATTATTCAATATTCCTGAAACAGTTGCAAATTTAGTTTTTTTCATTCATTATCACAATTAATTACCGGTGACATTGGTGATTTAATTTTGGTCCCCTTATATTTGGCGATTGTAGAGTTGTTCCTTTCTGTAAGGGTTAATCAATGTTAAGGTATTTTATAGTCTCTAATTTTAGAGCTGTAAGGGCGCAGGTTTCCATTTTCATCAAAGAAAGCGTGTACTTAATTTGGTGAAAATACAGTGAAGTGGAGTTTAATTATTAGCGCAATTTTATTGAAATTAGAAATATTAAAAGGGTTAGGCACTGTCAAAAATAATACACAGGTAACACAAAGACGGGAAAAGAAAGTTGGTTAATTGCTTACTCATTGTTTATTTGTTATTTGGTCCTTAATTGACTGAAACAAAGACAAAATGAAGTCATTTACGAACTGCGATAAAATTATTAACGGCTAAGAGAAAAGTTGAGCTTTAAAATAGGTAATACCTAATGTAGTCTGCAGTTAAATACATGCATATGAATGTATAAATTACAACTAAGGAAGCTATCTGCCTTATTTAACGAAGCTAGATTTATTAAATTACTGAATACTTGATACCTGAACACGACGTATGTATAATCCTATATTAGGTATACCGATTTAAGTAGTTATCTGTTTAGTTAGGACATAGTGTCTTCAGTGGCGAAGCGTGAGATTTTTTCGTGGGTAGACATTGGGAATAAAAAATAAAAATTGGACAAACGTCTTAGTTATATTGTGTGAAAGTATCTAAAGTAATGTCCAACTGCCGTTTTATTACTAGATATCATAAAATCCAAGAAATCTCTCAACTATTTCGTTTTTGTAAATGTACCTTAGAATTATGCTAAATTGCGATCGACAATCTCGACATGAAACATCTGTTGTCTCGTCTGCTTGCACAGAAACAAAATCAGTATTTTTCAGTTCGTCCAAAATTATTTGGTGAACTACGTATTTCACAGATTCAATAAGGTCATTTTGAATGTCACTCGATGTTTCTTTGAAAACTGAACTGCTTTCCAAGTGGTCTTTCATAGCAGACTCTTCCATAGCAAGTAGATCTAGGATTTCCAAATAATTTCCTAAAAAATAGGTATTTGTTTCATATCGTATGATACGCGATATGTTTAGCAAAAAAAATAACATACAATATATACCTTTATTTTTTGAATCAGCGGTCTCGTGATGTCCTCTAAATGTAAGTTCTTGTTTCGCCAAAAAACACACCACATCAAATCGACAAACAATGTGCTTATTTTTTTGCAACTTTTTCATTATATTGCAAAGCGTTTATTTTTGTTGCTTTAATGAGAGTATGATCTATGCGCACCTTTCCGAGCATAGTTATAAAAAAATTCGTTGCAGGTAATATGTCTTTTTGAGGCAGCATGTTTGTTAGCTTTTTGAACAACATTTTTTATAATAGCCACACCATCTTTTGCCCAGACTTCCTCTCCACCAAAAAGAACACAAGGAAAACAATAGACTGCATTCGTGCTTACACTTCCAGTCAACTTTTCTTCTAGAGATAGCGAAGAAAAACCATGTTATTTAACGTAAACGATAGGATCTTCTATATTTGTCATTTTATTACATATTTTCTATACTTATTATTTATTACACAACGCACAACGAAACAATTAAAGTAATGACCAATTTAAAACACAACCCAGAATAAATAGAAAATTAAAATATAATACAATAAGAATAAGCTACAAACTCAGACGGGCGCGCGGTGAGCGGAGGAGCGGAGTATTGCAACAATTGCAGTTGACCACATGCATTCGCGCATTCGCATACGTCCAATCCCGCCGTATACAGACGGGACAGCAGCGCAATACTTAGCTCGTCAACTACAGTAGACAAATGATGTTTTGTCTTTGATACCCGCATATCGGCCCAATTTCTGCGGATAAGCCATCGCGGTGTGCTACGTGCAATCGCCTGCCGCTGGCAAATAGGATAGACAAATTCGGAAATGTTTACCCGGCTATTATTTATTGTCGCTTCGGACTCTAGCTAGATTAGTTACTGAGAATTTCGAGAATTAAGAGAACAGATAACAGGACATTGAAATAACATGATATAATATAATATTATGTAATTTCGGTCGGTCGGCATCAGGAAGTTAATTTGAATATAATAATTGGAAAATAAAAATACATAAATATTTTTATTCAAAAAAGGGAAATAATTTTGGGTAGACAATGTCTACCTTGTCTACCCGTACGCTTCGCCACTGAGTGTCTTAGCCTAACATTCGTTGACTACTTTTATTATTTAGGAGTAGGTAATCTGCGTAATAATTAAAAGTTAGATATTAACTGTGTTCTACCAACTTTCTATTTCAAAACAGTGAAGCTGTGTACTAATGTTCATCTACCAAATAGGATAAAAGGGGTGCTTAGCCTATTAACTACAAGGTGCGGCATAATAACCTCGATTTGGGAAGCCAATAAAAAAGACAAAAGAAAGAATAAAAAAGATGCCAAATAATACACAAAAAAATATTTAATATTTCTGAAAAGTACACACAATTCGGTTTTGTATCAACGAATTTTAAAAATGGCATCATTCAAATGGCGACCTCCATTGTCTAGACATCCTGCTGTACACCGATTGAGCCTCTTCCGGCAGAGTTCCAGGAACCTGCTAGTCATTTCGGGCGAAATAGCAATTTCTTGAGTTATCCTCTCTAAAGGCTTTCAAAGTTTATGGACGATCTTCGATCGATCGAAAAGGCTACCCAATGTGACCCCGCAAGGAGATAACACGTCTAGGAAACATCTCTCAGAATTCCAAGTGATCGACAATATGTGTGGGCCCTTGCATCATCTTGTTAGAACCACACATTTTCTTGTTCATGTTCATCAAAAAGATCATCCAAATAGCTGGACAAAGTTCGTGAGCAAGGCACCATACCGATCGGAGGTCACCATTATATTAACATCGCTCTCTTCAAAAAAGTACGCTGTATCGATATCGGCGAACCGTCATTTTGAAGAAACTCATCGACCACGAGTTCAAATGCGGTGAACTCCCGATCATGCCATGATGCGAACTGGAAATGGCATAGGGACAGTTGTTTTTAAACACACGTCCAATGCTGTACCCCCCACCCTCCCCCTGGTTATACATTTCCCAAGTCGGAGAAGTCATTCTCCCCCACCTTGCAGATACAATACAATAAAATGTATTCTAAGTACTCTAATACACCGTAAAGCAGGGTGGAAGTAGGGTATTACGTTGCATTTTTTGTTTTCTATCAATTTATAATTTCAATACCGTCACATCTATAGTAAAACTTAGAGTAAAACTGTTAGAAACTGAATACTTACTTAATTATAATTTCAGATTGTGATCCATTTTATCCCTTACAGAAAGAAATCGGAAAATACTTGAACCAGTTCGGTTATTACAAGTGAGACTGCTTAAGTACCTACATCTACGTAGATACTTAATTTCAGAACTTACATGTAGACCAGTTTCATACCTCGTATTAAGTAAATGTACGTTTTGTTGTAGGTCTCATCATGGAAGCTTAACAACAAAGTCCGTATATATTTTTAACAATGCGTTCTGCTCCCGTGAGATCTACTGCGAGAACAGCAAAGTCTGTTAATAAAAAAGCCCGCTCCAACCAAGAAAAAGAAAATGACAGATATGAAATCTTCGGTTCGCGATACGATTTCTGAAACTATTTCTTTCGTAATCAAGGGCAAACTGACACCAATTAAGCCTATTTTAATTGAAAATAAACTCGATTTACCTAACAAACGGACCTGCGGTAAAGTGGTCAAGAAGCGGAAGTGCAAAAATCCACAAATAAATAAGATTGTTAAGAAACAAGACAATTCTAAAGTTAAAACAAAAGTTCAAATCAAAACTGCCAAGAAACCAAGTGCCCAGAGCGCACGCAAAAGTGCCGAAAATATTTTGACAGATGTGATTACCGCGACACCAAAGGAAAAGACAAGAAGAAACGCGAAATGCGAGAAAAAGCCGCTGGTCGCTAAAACGGAGAAAAAAACAGTATCTAAACCGGAAACCACGGTTTTAAAGAGGACAAATAAGACATGCGTTAAGAAACAAAAAGTCAAGGGCAGCAACCCGGAAATTAAAAACAAAATGGAATCGAAACGAGACACCCGTGAAAGTAAACTTGATGATGACATAAAGAAGGAACAGACCATAGCAAAACTCCTGAAGCAAGCTAATAAAGAACTAAAATCCAATCCAAAATCGAAATTGAAAAGGATAAAGCAACGGAGCAGTATTAAGAAAGTTACAAAGCCACCCAAAGCCGACCTCGTCATAAAGAAGTTGAAGAACACAGGCAGGTCAGAATCTAATACTTCCGCCGACTATACGTCAGATGAAATTTCTCTGAAAGAGCTCTCTCAACGTTCTGAAAATGCGCAAAATCTCCCGCTTAAAATAAAATCTGAACCTGATCCTGAGCCGCCACAGAAAAGCGTTTCCAAAAGAAAACTTAAAACCAAACCTAAAATTACTATAATTAAGAAACGAGTGATGGCGTCCAAAAACAAGCCAATTAACGACGAAATATGCAAAACGAAGTTATTTGGATTTTGGAATGGCCCTAAACGACATCGCGTTGCGTCCTTGAACGCTTTAGCAAAAGTCCATTGCCTTTACGAGAACGAGACAAGAGGAAACATTCTGGACATAATCGATGACAGTTCAGTCAAGAAGGAATATGGCACTAAGAAGGAATTAGTTAAGAAGGAAATCGGTACGAGCGCTGTTAAAAAAGAGTCAATTTTGAAGAGGGAGCTCGGTGAAGAGGCAGAGGAACAGTACAGTAACATCGATAGTCCAGAACCTCCACCTACGAGAACCTTAAGGTCGGTCCCTGGATTGCGCGCCGTAGGAAAACACTGGGAGATGCATGAATCCTCTTCTTCCAGTTCCGAAGACAGCAACAGTGGCATCGAAAGTGGCAACGAGAGCGCTCCCGTTAGGGTTGTAAAGAAAGAGAAAGGAAAGAGAGAGGAGGAGGATGAGTCGGACGAGTCGAGAAGAGAGGCGAAACGTAAACGCAACCGGAACGAGGTGATGATGGACCTCAAGGATATGGTGGTAAGGAAGAGGATGGCCAGCCTGAACGCGACCGCTATCTTAGCCGCCAGCTACTCGGTGGAGAAGCGGCCCGCGAAAGTCCCGAAAGACGCGGAGGAGGACTCCTCGTCCTGCGACAGTGGGTCGTCCGAGGAGTACTTCGCCGCCACGTCCGATAACGACACGAAGGAAGAGGACGACAAGAAGGAGGAAGATAGAAAGCTGATCGAAGTGCACACCACGCCCAACAAGAAGGTCGCCGTCATCCTCAATCAAGATACTGACGTTACCATCACCGGCGTGTACGTGAACAGCACCACACGGTCGACTCACCACGAGGGCTACTGCAGCATTGCAGGAATGCAGTACAGGATATCTGCCACCAGTCACACGCAAACCGCCGCGACCGCCGTCGCTACCGAGACGCTTTTGCAGAGTTCCTCCAGCAGCGCGCCGGACAATGTAAGTCGAGCTAATATATTATTTTATTTGTGTGGTCGTCGAGATCTCGTTTTCGCGGAATCTGCCTTTATGATCAAGGTTGCCATACGTTCCGTATTTACGGGACTGTCGCCGTATTCCATCCCGCATTTCGTTACTTCCCGCTTTTGTCTCGTATTTCATTGCTATTAATTACAAGTATTTTTAAAATGAACACAAACACATAAGTAGTGTTTAATCCAATGGCTCTCTCACTGAATTGAAAAATGTACAGTGTAGCTACAGTAACTGTGCCCTTGGCCGCAGTAGACAAAACCTGAAATTGTACTCATTTCTTTTTTAGCTGCAGCCATAAACGCTTAGAGAAGTACAGTCATTGTTTGTTTGTGGGTATCTCTTATATTCTGTGTGTACACCAGACATCAGCCAATTATGAAAAAGGACAAAAAGAAGTGAGACGACAGATAAGAAGCAACGGCATATGCAGTTATTAATGACGGAATAATATCGGCCGTATCACTACCTGCGCTAGTCGTTAGAACGAGAAGTGTAGCATTTGTCTTTTTCACAACCGGCCGATGTCTGCTGTACACATATGTACATATCTGGGCTATGGTCGTTCTACTCGTATATCATACTACGTTCGTTGCACGCAATTCACGGGCAAAGATATTCTGGCTGTATTGTACAAATAATAACACTACACAAATATTATGGCAACCCTATTTATGACGTTACTTAATGTTATGTATTTATTTTAAGGAACGATTAATGGATTCTAAGTCGAAAAGTTCATATAAACACATATACAGGGTGAGTCAGAAAGAATGGGACAATACTAAACTGGAGATACTAGACATCAAAATATTATGATTGAGCTCAACATGCCTTATACCAATGTCACTGGTTTAAGAGGTACAGCGTGTTCAAAGTTTCAATTTGATTATGAAATTTCTCAACTGAGAAAGTTTTGATTCTCTGAAAATTGGTAGTTTTATGTTTTTTGGTGTGATAATTACGAATTTTAAGTAGTTTAACTTATTTTGACGTTGCTCCTAGAGGGCGCTAGTTTCACCGTATTATTAAGGTAAACTAAAACATATTTTTTTATCTGTTGAGCCATGCGTAAAACAAGCGATTCTAAAAGAACGCTCAAATCTACAGAAAAAAGGTACTCTTGTGTAGGTCGTCTAAATCTATCGATTTTTAAGTTATTTGCATTTAAAGGGTTCAATGTATTTTGTTATGATTTTTTTATTCTTGAAAGATGAAAAGATACGGAGAAGCAATCAAAGCAACAGTAACTAACAATAACAATTATTGGTAATAGTGATAATGACAAACTTCAAATCAAATGTTGGAAGTGCCCACCCAGACCTACCTCAATACATTTTAAAATACACCTTCTTAAATGTCTCTGAATGTTAAAAAAAAGTTTCCCTATTATTTTTAAATGTATTCACTGCTTCTTGTATTCTCTGCCGCAAATCCTGAAGATAATTATTCTTCCTGATAAACTAAATCCTTCAAATTTGACCGTATAGAGAAGTCCAGAGGGTTTAGGTTTGGGATTCTCGGTGGTCAAACAAATTCACTTCCACGGCCAATCCACCGATGAGGAAAATGTTCATGTAAAAATTGGCGTATTGGCAAGGCAAAATGTGGTGGCGCTCCGTCGTGCATAAACCACATGTGTTTATGCACTCTTAATGTGAGTGGTACATCTTCTAGGAGTTCTTTTAAATGATGTAGAAGAAAGTTTAAGTATTGAGGTCCAGTTAGATTGGTTGTCAATTCAAAAGATCCAATGACAAAATTAGAAATTACACCACACCAAATGTTCACACGCATTTTTTCATTACTAGCTAGTCCTCTTGCACAAATAATAATCAACACGCACGCAAAATAGCGAAATAATTTAATGATATGTAAATTTAACAAATGTCGACACAAGCATACTTAGAAAAAATATAGCAATATCAGCGCCTCAAAAAATAAATAAAATACATTGAACCTTTTAAATGCAAATAACTTAAAACCCGATAGATTTAGACGACCTAAACAAGAGTACCTTTTCTCTGTAGAATTGAGCGTTCTTTTAGATTCTCGAATAGATTGTTTTATGCATGGCTCATCAGATAAGAAAATATAATATACTAAGTTGTGTCTGCACCTATTAATTTTTATTATTCCCTGGAAGAAACAGGAAATTTCTCAAAACTTTTTTTAAAAAAAAAAAACAGAGAAGTTTTTAAAATAATTTGTACGTTTAATGTATTCACAAATTTTTGAAATAAATCCTGGTGAATCTACAATTGGGTTAAAGTTCCTAACAACCGTTGAGGTTTTAGCTGCTGTATTTTTGTCATATCAAACTATTTAACATAATTTTTGTTACATAACATGAACTACTATGTGTATTAAAGTAGAGGCAAAAAATACAAAAAATCATCATCCTTTTTTTATTTTACAATTAGTAGTAAAAGTAGTCAATTTCTAAGAAAACACAAAAATTAAAATATCTTGAAAACTATCAACAAGTGGATTATGCATATTGTGGTTCAATCGACTGCAAATTGTCTCTATTAACACCTATTCAAAGGAATACGTCACGGTACCAGTCACCCGGTATATGGGTCATTCCACCAAATAGTTATTTTCACGGGGCGACCCCCGCCGATTTTAATCAAACTGTGTAATTGTTCTCTATAATGAAAAAAATTTCTCTGAAAATTTGAGCCCTTAATAGACACTCGTTTCGAAGTTATATTTTGAATTTTTGAAAAACAAATTTTTTTTCAACTTTTTCGTTAATTTTTATAATGGAGAAAAAGTATTTATACAAATAAGATTTTTGACAGTTTTTGATGGAAAAATTCTCAGCTTTCCAATGAAAATACTCATTTTTCACTACATATTACTGAAGACCATAAAAAATTAAATTAAAGTAGAAAAAACGATTTTTTTGTCTGTGCGGCGCGAGCTACGTCAAATTTTTTCTGAAAGCTGAGAATTTTTCCCATCAAATATGTCATTTTCAAGATGGGCATATTTTTTGTTTAAATACAATAATTAATAATTGTTCAAATACTTGCCATTGAATTCGTAACTTTTTGAAACAGTAAAATAATTTCAAGATATTTTTTATTTTTCCGTTTTGAATTTGCCGGTGAAATATTCGTATTACTACCTTGTATAATTAGGCCAATCAAATTTGTCTGAAAATACCTCATTTATTTGCAAAAATTTAGTTCAGTAAACAAAGATATAAAAAATAGGAAAAACTCCGTAGAATTGAATGAACTACTTTACCTTACCTGAATTTTTGGGCTTCATTTTCAAAATGGCGTCCAAAAGTTCGCAAAAAAACAGTTTTTTTCATTTAAAAAAAAAAACTAATGGAAAGCTCTGAAACATTTTAGAAAAAAATGTTTCAAACAAAAGTTGTAGAAAATTTTAATACGGATCGAATAAGCCGAATGAACCGGTTTTGATCGATAAATAATATTAGTTATTGCAAAAAAAACCGCCAAAAACCGTAATTTTTTCGAATATCTCAAAGAATCTCTTTCAAAAATATATATTTTTTTTATGAAACTTGGTGAAAGGATAGCTCTTGGTGAGCAAAATAAAATGATTTTTTTCAGAATGGAAAAATATTTTATAGTTTTTGCAAAAAATCAAGTTTTTCGAAAAAAAAGCGTTTTTTGTAAAATCTCCATAAATCATAGGCCGCCACATCTTTAGGAACGGGGTTGGGCTTAAAATTTTCTTTAATAGTCACACTATTATGTGCAAATATTGCGCGAGAAAATTTTACAGGCATCGATTTTACTTTCATAAAAAATGAAGACTATTTAGTGTCTTACTTACTTAGAAGTGCGATACTCTACATCAAAAACGGTGAAAGGGACACAAACATTGCACACATTTTTACCAATTGATAAAGACATAGGATATGCTTACATCAAAACTGTATCGACATCCCCAAAAAGTTCAAAAATAAAAGTTTTTTAATCGTAGTGTTCATGTTTTATTTATTTGTATTTAAACAAAAAATATGCCCATTTTGAAAATGACATATTTGATGGGAAAAAATCTCAGCTTTTAGAAAAAAAATTATCAAATTTGACGTAGCTCGCGCCGCACTAGTCAAAAAAAATTGTTTTTTCTACTTTAATTGAATTTTTGAGGGACTTCAGTAATATGTAGTGAAAAATTAATAATTTCATTGGAAATCTGAGAATTTTTTCCATCAAACATTGTCAAACTCTTGTTTTTATTAATAATTGTTCTCCATTAGAAAAATTAACGAAAAAGTTGAAAAAAATTTTTTTTTTCAAAAATTGAAAATATAACTTCGAAACGGGTGTATATTAATTGCTGAAATTTTCAGGGATTTTGTTTTCATTATAGAGAACAGTTACACAATGTTTGAATAAAATCGGCGGGGGTCGTCCCGTAAAAATAACTTTATTTGGTGGAATGACCCATATATATTAATTTACCTAAATAATACATTGAAACTAGTGCCCTCTAGGAGTCTAGTGCACTCTAGGAGTTGAAAAAACATGTGATTTGTCGTTTTTCAACTGTTTTATTGAATGAGTTAGCTTTTCAAAGCTTATTGCAACCATGCCTCGAGGTAATCGTTGTTGCAATCCTTTAAATAAATCGAAACATAAATGTGTGTATAAAAATGTGATGCGAGTGACGAATAATTGGAATGCAAAGTCTGCTCATTTGATTGGAAACTATATGTGTGATTCCTGTAAACGTTCAATTAACAACAATAAACTGGATTCGACTGCGTAAGTTTTTAAAATTGAGTTTAATCAAATTTTAACGATGATTGTTATTTAACAGGCAATTGCCGAATTCGGATTTGATTAAATTTAATTAAAAAAAAACTTACGTAGTCGAATCCAGTTTATTGTTGTAAATTGAACGTTTACAGGAATCACACACTTAGTTTCCAATCAAATGAGCAAACTTTTGCATTCCAATTATTTGTCACTCGCATCACATTTTTGTACACACACATCTATATGTTTCGATTTATTTAAAGGATTGCAACAACGATTACCTCGAGGCATGGTTGCAATAAGCTTAGAAAAGCTAACTCATTCAATAAAACAGTTGAAAAACGACAAATCACATGTTTTTTTCAAGTTAGACGCGTATACGGCGTGAGCACTGGTACCGCGCGCGGGCGTAACGTCCAACAAAACAGCGTGCAGTTTATTTGCAAACAGCGATCCCAAAAAAATGTTTTTTTTCTAAATATCCGGAGACGTATAACGAGTATTTAGAAAAAAATAAAATTTAAATAAGTGATGGAGAACATTGATTTCTCAGCATTTTTTTTATTATAAACAATATATTTTTTTATTTGTTTAACCATTTTTAAGGTTCTAACAATTTTTTCCAAAAAAAGTTCAATGCCTTTCGAAAAAAAGTTGTCCTATAAAATTGTTCGGTTAGAGCCTTCCATTTCGAGATAAAAATGTTCTTTTTAATCGCTGTATAAAATTTCTTTTGTTCATAACTTTTATAATAATTGTTTTTTTTTTTCGAAAAAATTTTAGACAGAGTTTAGTACCATCAGGTACTTTGAAATGCGCCAACTCATTCCGAATTTCTAAATAGTTGGAAAATTCGTGACACGTTTCACAAATTTTTACTCATTATTAAATATTAATGTTTTAAAATTCCAAAAAATGCGATCCTAGCACCCTCAAAGTAGATTATGAAGTCAATTTTCGTTTTGGCCAAGTTCAGATTTTGACGGGCACCAGTTTTGACCAGTTTTGAGTCCAGGAAAAATGGTTATTTTGACCTACCGAAACAGTTTATTTTTTTTTTTAAAAATGCGGAGCGAAACTAAGTTTTTGAGCATTTTTTCGGTCGGGCTCATTAGACCAAGTTTTGCAGTACCCAATTGGGTTTCGAGCCAATGTTTTCGGGCTCATTAATTTGACCAAGTTTTGACCAGTAAACAGTTTATTTTGACCACCTTTTGTTCACTTTACACATTTCAAATGCAAAAAATAAAGCTACTTTATAAAATGATTGTGTTCAAAAAAACAATATTTGTGTTGCTGTTTTTAGAAACAGATATGATCGAGGTAACTTGATATGATTACGGATTTTAATAATACATGGATTTTTTTGTTTCTATCACTTTTTTATATAATTTTTCAACAATTGTTTTGTGCATTTACAGTAGAGCTATTTAAAGAAATATTCTTGTTCAAATAAGTAATAAATTACTGATTTGAATAGATATCTGTTTTCAATATACCTACCATCTAAAATAATTGTTGGTCAACACTTTAACTAATGTTAAATACAGATATTCTAATTATTTTATTACGTTTTTCATTTTTTACTGGCATCTTATGTTTTGCCAGAAACAGTTTTTTCTTATTCTAATGAGATATACATATGTCTTAGATAAAGCGGGAGTTGTCAAAAAAATTAGTATAAAGTAATAATAAAAAAATATAGTGATTATTGAGATAATACAATTGTTGTTAAAGCAACAAAGGTAAAACAAACTAAATGGGGATTTTGCTGATTAAGTTTACAGTAAACTTAGCAGGACAACTACCCAAAAAAATGTTTTTATGAAATCTAATTTAGCCAGAATTTGCCGTTTTTTAACCGTAAACAGATGGCCCAAATCAATTTTTTTTTTTAGTTCACGGATATTTATTTTATTTCACTAATTTAGAAAAATTTTTGGTATAAAATTGTTTTCTGCACTACTGCGATGAAAATGTTCACTTTTTTGTTATATAACTCGAGAATAAAATTGACGTCTGTCCTCGCTTGTTTTGCGGGAAGAATTCAATTTTTTCTCTGCCAGTGAAGTCAGAGGGGCAAAATATCGTCTGTAGCGGGTGCAAAGGAATGACAGCCAATCGGATCTCTTGATTCGTTTATTTTTCACCTCCGACGTCACGCCATTTTGTATCTCTGGATACTGGAGCACTGAAATGTATAATAAGGAAATTTCTATATTATGAATTTGTATTTTAATTTTATGCTGTCGGCTAACTTTTGTAAATGTTTTGGACTAATAATTGACAATCTCCAAAAGTGTAATAGTAACCAAAAAACAGTGTCAAAGTAATAATTTTAATCTCGATTTCTTTAAATACCTTTTAAAAACCAACATATTTCACAAGTTTTGTGAAAAGTTTTTTTTGGGGGAGGAAACATTTTATTTGTTAATAATAATTGTGACATAGAAGGTATAGAGAACTTTTTCGACATTCTCTGTACATATTCTGGAACCTAACTGTTTTGTGTGAAAATAAGGAGTAAATAATAATGTCCATATCCCTCTTGCATCGTACGCCACTGACCAAAAGAGAAACCTACCTATGATTTTTAGGTAGGTACCTAAATTAATAATTAACAACAATTCATGTTATGCTGTTGGCCGACTTTTTAAACTTTTTGGGACTGATAATTGTTAATTGAAAAATTAATAGTAATCGAGGTACAGGGTATCAACGTTATAATTTAAATTTCGATTTTCTTTAATAATCTTTTGAAACAAATATGTTTACACAAAATTTCGAAATTGGGATTTTCTGGGGTGAAAAATTATAGTTTGTTAATAATATTCATATATTTTGATAATCATATTGATATGTATTATACATATACATAGAAAAAATCTATGCAATTTTTTTGCGTAAAAATGAGTAATAAATAATTAGGTACATATTCCACTAATGTCGTGGGCAACTAACGAAATGAAAACTCTTAGTTACCTAATTTAATAATTATCAGTAATTAATTTTATGCTGTTGACTGATTTTTGAAACTTTTGGACTAATAACTAATTGTTAATCTAAAAGTTATTGGTTGCCAAGGTACAGTGTGTCAGTTATAATATGAATGTCGATTTACTTTATTAACTTTTTTTGAAAACAAACAATGTTGCACAAAATTTCGAAACTGGGATTTGTTTTCGGGATAAAAATGTTAATTTGTTAATTATTTTGAGAGGACGCTTTTTGTGGCACTCTGGGGAAATAAATAAGTGTATCTTTTTTCCGTAAGAATAAATAATAACTATAGTCCATGTCTCACTTACATTGTAGTTAACTAACAAAAAGAGAATTTTTAATCACCTTATTTAATAATATGATAAATATCACCTTATTTAATAAAAAATGTGATATCTGCATTTTGCTCCCATGAAAACCTATAAAATGACACGTCACATGAATATTACTCTTTATTCATATAAAAATTAGATCCACCTTCCCCCATTTATAATTTTCAAAAGTCAGCCAACATCACAAAAAATAATTATTGACAGTTATTAAATTAGGTAACTACGATTTTTCTTTTGGTTAGCTACCTACGCCGCAAGTGGGATATTTACATTACCATTTGTTATTAATTTTTCGGCAAAAAAGTTGTGTGCGATTTTTTTGATATACCCAGTATGTCGCAGAATATGCCCTCTACCATCTACGTGGTCAAAATAACCTGTTCAAAACTGGTTAAAACTTGGTCAAAATAATGAGCCCGAAATCGGCTCGAAGTTCCAATTGGGAGGTGCGAATTGAAAAAAATTCTGCTCAAAAACTTAGTTTCGCTCCGCATTTTTTAAACAAAAGGTGGTCAAAATAAACTTATTGCTGGTCAAAACTGGTCAACACTTGGCCAAAACGCCGAGCTTAAAATTGACTTCATATTCTACTTTGGAGGTGTTGGGATCTCATTTTTTTGGAATTTTAAAACATTAATGTTTAATAATGTATGAGTGGTCAAAAAAACAATTACTGGTCAACACTGATCAAAACTTGGTCAAAATAATGAGCCCAAAATGAACTCAAAATTCCAGTTTGGGGGTGCAGCCAAAAAAAAAATGCTCAAAAAATTGGTTTTGCTCCGCATTTTCAAACAAAAAGGTGGTGAAAATAAACTGCTTACTGGCCAAAATTGGTCATAACTTGGTCAAAATAATGAGCCTAAAATGGACTCAAAATTCCAATTTGGGGGTGGTAACCTCACACACCTGAAATTTCAGAAGAAAATTTAAACTTTGAACACGCTGTATCTCTTAAACTAGCGACATTGGTAAAGGCATGATGAGCGCAACCATAATATTTTGGTGTCTAGTATCTCCAGTTTAGTCTTGTCCCATTCTTTCTAACTCACCCTGTATATAGTCATCGACGAAAGTATTCATACACTCATTTTGTGAAGGTTGCTTAAATTCTGATAATTTTTGTACTGCAGTATTGATTTGTTTTCTTCTGATAGGATTACAGCTTGTAAAATTCTGCGTCTCTAGTAAGCTCAAGTTGAAGGTGATCGTGTGAAAAGACATCACTAAAAAAGTAAAATTGCGAAATTTTCAAAAAATTCATGACCAACTACTAAAAATATCCTTTTCAATGTTTAACATTTAAAGTTCTGGGACTCGTATTAAAGGCAAATCTTCAGGGTTTATATGACTAACTGAGCTATTTTGGAAATATTTTTTCCTAGACATGAACAAGTTGAACTGAAAACATCATAAAGATTCAAAACTCTAGTATTCTTGCTGATTCTTACTATAATTTTCGTAAAACTCACTGTTCATGAAATCTTAATAAAACACGTCGAGTGCTAGAGGGATATTCACCCGTTCATTTTTTTAGAGCAATGTGTGGCGCACAGGGCTTTTTTCAATTGAATTTTTGGTTCAAGTTTAGCAATTTTTTGTACCTAGGAAATTTTCAAAAATGCCTCTGTTTGCCAGATAGATGGCCTTTTTCCAGATAGATGGGAAGATTTTCCCTTTAATATGAGGCCAAGAAATGTTAAGGGGACATTCGCGTTTTAAAATTGGAAAAAAAACACGCTTTTATTTTTTTTAAACCTATGATATTTAATTATAAAAAACTTTCTTTTGAATATTTATAATATATGTATTGAAGAATATAAAAAAATGTTCATATCGGCCGTAGAGGGCACATCCCAAGAATCATATTTAAACGTTTAGACACTTTTTGAGCTTTTATATTTACTTATTTACTTATTACCTTAGTTTGCCATTCCTGGTAAATACTGTAGGTTTTCAAGTTCTGCCAGATGTTGAATCCTGCTCTCCAAGGGTTTTAGGAGAGTATTTCTGTGATGTTTTAGCGATTTTTGAAAGTGAATGTCGCCTTAAAAGGATTTGATATTTTCGGAGTTATTCACGTTTTTTTGAAAACATTGCAGTTTTACTTTTTTTAGCGGTATATTTTCACACAATCTACATATCACCTTCAACTTGTGCTTATTAGAAGAAGGACATCCTAGGGTACCTCACTTTTTTATTTTGTCTCTGCGCCCGCATGAGGTTGAAATAGCATCATAACATTTTTGTGTGTTAATTTTTTGATACTACAAAAATATGTATGATATATTTAGCACAGTTCTTTTGAAAACTGTTTTACCTCTTTCTATTTTTCCAGTTATGCAGTGGTTAACAAGGAAAAAAAATCAAACTCACTGTATTGTCCTATTTAAACAGTAATATAAATTTGTAAAAACAGATAATAGGCATGTGCCACTTTAATGTGGCTTTCTTAATTGCACTTTCCAAAGAATTTGGCGTTTGTTCAATGTAAGTTGGTAAGTTAAAAAGAACTGTGCTATATCGTGCATATTTTTGTAGTGTTAAAAATTAATTCACAAGTTATGACACAAAAAATGAAGAGGGGTTGTTTGTTTCAACTCCATGCGGGTGCAGAAGAAAAATAAAGGATGTACTCCTGTTAGTAAAAGGCACACACCAAATCTAAAATTCTTACGTTATTCCGTTATTCAGATAAAACATTTAAAATGTACCTACATATTTTTGGCACTACCTGTATGTGCGAATAACTTTGCAGGGGAGGCTCTACTCGAAGAAGTTTATATGGAAGACCTAGGTATAGAATACACCCGTTAAATGTTTTAACATAATTATGGGACGCCCTGCATGGATTATAATAAAGTTGCTTTTTCATATGAATGAGTTGAAATAAAAAAATAGGCTTTGCTTTAAATTTGACGGGAGTACGACAGCAGCGGTAAATGATCGGGCAATCGGAATCCTCCCAAACCGCGGGAGCCAAAGTAGATCAGTTCGGCTATATGCTTTTTAAAAATAGTACATACATTAGTCTGCTGATAGTATTTATAAATCAATTATTATGTTCTTTGTGTTTTCATAGAGCAATAGCGACTCGCTCCCTTCCTCTTCCAAATCGTACACCCCGTTGGATGCCCTCTCCAACATGCAGCCGCCACCGGGACCGGGCATCCAGCACAATCACCCCGTGCTGCACGGCCAGCAGCACATGGGACCTCCACCACACGTTCTACCGATGCCGCCCCCACCAGCTATCGCCGGGTAAGTCCCAGCATATTACTGCAGCAGTTTTAAATAATGTTGATAGTGGAAAAAAAAAGTATATGGGATAATGTTAGTATATGGGATGATAGTGGAGAATAAAACGAAAAATTTGACAGGTATGTGAAGTTAGTGTTTACAAAGTCGACTAATAATACTATTACATTTATGGGATCCGTTTGCCAAAACAAACTCTATGTTTGCCCAATAAATGGTTAGTCCGTATGAAGTGATGATGGTTGCTTGACCATCTATTTTTTATTTGTAATTCCCATATACATACGTTAATATTATGAACTGTCAACTGGTCTATTTTCAATTTTAACCTAAACCGCTTATGAGCGGCGTCTTATTTAGTACGCGGACGAACTTTTTGGCTTTGCAGACATATGCATAATACATATATTTGGAATGAATGTGCTAAAACATTGCAACATACGCCATTCTTTTCCAGAATTGTATTTTAATACTGGTCCTTTGCATTAAAAGTCTTAATTTAAGTCTAATAAATGAAAATGTCTTAAAATGTAAGGTTTTATACCTTACTTTGGAGGCACTTAACGAATTTCACTTAGATCTTAAACAATCCATGAAGGGTTGAAATGTTAAAGTTTTTTTTATTATAATTAAATATTGTAGAGTATTTACCATAGCTAGAGTAAAAACATTGATAAGTGTATCCTTCTTTTTTTATACATTTTTTGGAAATTGATTTATTTTTATTTGTTGAAAATTAGAGGCTTGATATCCCTGAGGTTTGATGTAATAATCTAATTTTTGCACATACACATACAAAAGGCAACTATACAATAGCACACTACAAAAGCAATTTAAACTTTAATATTTGACTGTGAACGAAGTTATGAATTTTCAAAAGTTTAGAAATACTCTGAGAGAACGCTTTAATCCATTAACGCCCCACAGGACAGAATTTCGACATTGAAGTTCGAGTTGATGCCGTTCAATGAATTTGAGAAAAACAAATTTCCAAACTACCTTTCCCTATGTTTTTAAGGGTGCTCTTTCAAATGGTGATGGTTAAAAAAATTCTTAAAAAAATATTTAACCACGGAAAAATTAAAATTAATAAAAAAAACGTCATTTTTCGCTTGCATTTTTTTTAATGACTTTTCGTCCCCTTTTAATTTTTTTTTATGACTTAAACCTATTCAGATCGTGGCCTCGATGTCTAAACTTAAAATAAATAGAGTTAGTAAGGTCCAAACAATTGTTACTAAAACAAAATGGCGGCCTAACTGAAAATTTTTTTCAAAACTTTATGAATTTTTTTTCTCGAAAACGATAGACTTTATCAAAAATTTTCTTAGAATAAAAATGTTTTAGAATTGGTCAAAGAAAATCAAAAAATCAAATCAATTTTCAATTTTCAAAAAATCGAAAATCGTTTCGGAACATTCTGAAATTTTTTTAGACCTTACTAACTTATTTTAAGTAGACATCGAGGCCACGATCTGAATAGTTTTAAGTCATAAAAAAAATGAAAAGGGAACGAAAAGTATTTAAAAAAATGCAAGCGAGAAATGACGTTTTTTTGGATTAATTTTAATTTTTCCATGGTTAAATATTTTTTAAGAATATTTTAACCATCATCATTGGAAAGAGCACCCTCAAAAACGTAGGAAAAGGTAGTTTGGAACTTTGTTTTTCTCAAATTCATTGAACGGTATCAACCCGAACTTCAATTTCGAAATTCTGTCCTGTGGGCGTTAATGGGTTAAGGATCCTGCAAATTAAGAAATATTTATTTAATCAATTCACACATAGTTCCTGAATGTAATACATCTTTTTTTAATGTCGAATTTGGCTTTAAAATTTGCCTAAATGGTATTTATAAGAAATTTTGAAAATTCGTAACTTGATTCAGTCAAATATCGAAGTTGAAATTTCTTTTGCGGTTTGCTATCATAAATATATGTATATATAATATGTGCAAAATTGAATTATTTAACCTACCAACCCAACCAGAGATTTAAAACATCAAACTTTCGGAAAATAAAATGGTCGTTCTCATAAGTGGTTTAAAATACAGCCTAAATCGACCATAACCTTATTTTAGTACTTTGTTAACTAGTTGGTCATGACTACCCGTCAGTTTTTTAAGCGGTTTAAGATAAAACTAGAAATAAAAGGAAGCTCAACTGCCAATGTACATATACTATGTATATGGGAATTATATAATATAATAAAAAACGGATAAGCCACCAAAAATAGTTTTGTTGGATCACCTCATATGTATTGACCTTAAGTTATTTTTCTTGCCTACTTTCAATTAAAATATGGGGGATGTTTTTTTCTGTTGAGAAGTAGTGATATTAAGATACGATTGAAAATAAACGATTTAATTAATTCTAAAATTCGTTTGTCCACTGTTAGTCCACGATTGCCCATTTGATATTTGTAGGCCTATCTTTCATTCGGATATTGAACAATAGATTTTCTTCTCACGAAAAACGATATATTTTCTATAATTTTTTTAGCAAATTAATTCAACTTTTAAGAAAATCAAATAAGATATAGTTTAAATAATAGTGACTATGTTATTCTAAGGTTTCTGTGTACGAATTAAATTGTGCTACAAAATGGTTAATAATGGTGTGGAAATAAAACCAACTGATGGACAAACTAATTCGACCGATGAGCAAACGAACCCGGCTGATGATACGGAATGATTCAAATACGACATGTTTTAAACAATAGTTGCCATTTTAGTCTACCATGACGCTGTATTAATTTATTTTTGTAACAATATTGTTAATTATGATGGGCAAATAAAACCAACTAATAGGCAAACTAATTCAACCGATGAGCAAACGAACTTTCCCACCGTATTTACTGATTTTGTATTTGTATTACCAATAATTGCCTCATAACATATGATTGCACCAATATACTTAGTGATTGTGATTTTGTTTCAACCACATATTTTTAAATGAAACAAATGCTGACACTTCACCAATCCACTCGATCTGTTCACTCAAGGATAACTTAAGGAAAAAAAAGTAAATCAAATCAAGGAATCAGAACAACGAATTGCGTCGATTTTAATATCAAAACAAAGGTCAGAATAATAAACAAAGGAACTGACAGGATTGTGCCGTTAACTCGCGATACAAGCTTTATATTATTTTATTAGTTCCAGCCTCTTATAAAATATTTAATTTGAATCTAAAATATAGAACTCCTTTATACATAGATGAACTTACATAACTGTGTTTATGTAATGATACCAGTGAGTTAGACAGACGTACATACATACATTACATATATGGAGATATCCTTACTATACAAGGTGTCTCACATCTATGTTACTTACGCATTATCTCGAAAATAGTTTGACAGCACAATTTGTTATATAGAAAAGTTATTCTATTTTAAAAAATCATCCAACCACTTTATAACAAATTATACAGGATGCTCAAAAAATGTGTCAGGTTATGCAACTTTGATTTGTAAAATAGAACACCCAGTATATTTCATGTTTGGATTCACCTTCAATTGCTGAACAAATTTTGTCCTATACCATGCCCAACATACATATCTTTAATCATTAGTGAGATATTTGCAATACATTTTTTTGGGGTGACGAACACAAAGTTAAACAATAATAATAAAAATACCAAATACAATAGCTCTTAACCTTTTTATGCAGGATGCTCGAATTGGCATTCCGAATAATTCCCGTTCACTGTTATACGTCATCAGAAATCATGGATCCGGATTTCGACCTTATTGGGTCAGAGTGTGGTACAAGTCGCGCATTATATGCTATTGTTTCCTCCTGTTATATACCCATACGTAGATATGAGTATGTATTGAGGCGCTCAGTAATTTTTTTTTTTTGACAAAATGGGGAATAACATTTTTTTAAGAAATATGTGAATATCTATCACCAGATTTCGTAAAATAAGTCATAGCAGATATTATTTCCCCAAATATTCAACGTAACGCGTAGCTTGTAACCCACTTCATGAATGAGCGTTTTGCTAGGAACTGAGTTGGTAATTGGGGACCTGTTAGATCTTGTGCGGCCACCTGACCTAGTGTCGTTCGTTTTCTTCCTATGGAGTTATTTAAAATGAATTGTGTATATTGTATAACATCTCAAGAATAAGTCGAGCTTGCCGCCAACTAATTCCAGAAGTTATAGGCCTAGTTCTTGTCCATTGAACTTTAAACCACAAATCGGAAATGGTCACCAGTTTGGATGTCTTTTATAACGCATTATAAAAGACATCAAAAAATTAAGGGTTTTTATTTATAACAAAATGTCATCCCAAAAATGAAAATCAAACATTGTTGCTCAGCTAGGTACTGCGTATCGAAAAAACATTGCACTGTATAATGAAGAAATGAGGCATAATCGCTTCATTTTACATTATAATGAATTGTGTACATTTTTGTGGTGCGTTTGAACTAGCATTGAGAGGCCATGCCATGGAGAGTCCATGTCTTCCTCTAATTCCGGAGTTTTTTTGGGAATTAATGAATTTAGTGGTGAATTAGGCGTTGCTCTAAAAGACCATTTGAAAAAAGCAACTGTTTTCAAGAGTACTTCAGAAATTTTACAAATAATGTTTAGTGAATGCGCAGAAGAAATTTCTAAAGCAATAAAACAAGCCAACTATTTATCTATAGGTTATTTGAAGATGAACCAAAGATCTTCATGCCGACTTTCTCTTCCAACAAGGTAATAATTAGGCTTCGGAATGTTTGTCTGCCCGCATATAAAACTGCTAAGAGTACCCCGCGTTCTCGCGGCGGGATGGCGTACTACTGCGCATACGCGGGCTCTGGAGCGTTTTCGGGAAGGGTCAATGCCGTATGTAGCACGGACAAGAAATACACGCGTATATAATGTACAAGGCGCTTAAAAATACGGTTTATACTTTCATTATCATAGAATTTTATAGTCCCGAGCCCTGCGTTGCCGCACACATTTCCATACCCTAGTAGTAATAATGGGACATTTGTAAAAGTGACATTAGTGACAGCTGACATTTATTAAGGTTTATAGTTTACATATTGAGTCTATTTAGTTTATACACTACCTGTTAGTAAATAATTGTATGGAATGACATATTAGTATTCTAGATATCAAATGAAATTTCTAGAATAGATAGGGTGCGTTACTGCATCGGAAGTGGGATAGCCCCGATGGAGTATCCGCAGTCTACCAGTTGGTTTTGCCTAAAGCAAGAATCCACCATGTGCTACAAGAACTTCACAGCAGTTCAATCGGGGGGACATTTTGGAGTAAACAGGACTTTGGCTCGAGTAAGGGAAGAGACGTAGAAGAATGGTGCAAGAGAAGTGATTTGTGCTCTGCCAGAAAGGGACCAAAAACAAGAAGTCGTGGTAAAATGGTGCAGTACTTATCCGGAGCACCATTCGAGAGGGTAGCAGTGGACATTCTTGGACCATTATCTGTAACCGACCGTGGCAACAAGTATCTGATGGTGGTAATGGATTATTTATCGAAATGGCCTGAAGCAGTACCTCTCCCCAATCAAGAATCAGAAACCATAGCCGAGGAGTTTATCGAGAATGTCATAGCTTGACATGGAGTATACCCCTCGAGCTGCATTCCAATCAAGGAAGAAACTTCGAATCAGAGCTGTGGCAAACAGTAATGAAAATAATGGGTACCAAGAAAATCTGAACAACTGCGCTTCATCCTCAGTCGAATGGCATGGTTCAACGTCACAACACAACCAGATGCCATTACTTGTCAAATTCGTGTCTGAAAATCAAAGGGACTGGGACAAATTGGTGCCTCTGTTCTTGCTGTCATATCGAAGTTCCCATCATGAATCAACTACCTACATTCCGTCTATGCTGACCTCTGGAAGAGAAATGAAGCTGCCTGCTGACCTTATGCTTGGCCGTCCACTAGAAGAAACTCAGGAGCGGTCTCTGCCAGAATTCGTGGAAGACTTGCGAGAGCGAATGGACCAGGTTTACGAATTTGCCAGAAAAAAGTCTCGACACTACATCAATCGAGACTGCATTTAAACCTGGTGATGCAGTATGGTTGTACGCCCCAAAAAAGATAAACGGAAGAAGTTCAAAACTTCAAAGGAACTGGGAAGGCCCGTACACCATCATAAAGAAAATCAACGACTTGGTCTACCGCATCCAGCTTTCTCCAAGAAGCAAGCCAAAGGTGGTCCATCAGGAGAGACTCGCAAGATATACAGGACATGATCCACCTGATTGGCGTGTCGTCGAAGATCCACCGCCTAGGACTGAAGGCAGTATTATTCGGGACGAATAACCTTAAAGAGGGGAGCAATGTGACATTTGTAAAAGTTACATAGTGACAGCGGACATGTATTAAGGGTGTACACCACCCTAGAGGCCGAAAAATCAAGCAAATTTTGGGATTTTTTTTCAAAGAAACTAAACAATATATCGAAATTCGGTAAAAAAAACATTTATTGTACAAGTATTGAAGTGTATTTGTAAATTTTTTTTAGAGCTGTCAGAAACAAAATGGTGGATTCTCAGTAGTTTTCTCAAGGCATCTTTTTTTATGGCTCCATGGCCGGACCGATAACTCCTGCAAATTCAAAGATAGAGCGATGAGCACGACATCAGGCTCAAGAGTACGTAGGATTTTTTTTTAAATTGATTTTTGCAGATATTTTTGTCTTTTGCAGATATTTTGCAGTCTTTGAAAAAAAGTTCTAAAAAACGAACAAAAACCGCTCGAAAATTGTTAATAACAATTGACCAATGCAATATAACAAAAAAATCCTACGTACTTTGTGGAGGAACTAGTTTTGAATATTCAGATAAAATTTCAAGCCAATCGAATGAAAATTGTCCTAGATATTGGTCTGACCGACTTGAAATTTCACGTTTCGAGAAAAACGCGTTTAAAGTTTTAATCTGCAATGCCTGCACCATACAATTGACCTTTGAGATTGACCTCCTTCTCCTGCTTTTCTTAGTGATTATGAATCGATCCTGGCCTTCTTTGCTTCATCAGACAAGGGCAGATGCTCCAATTCGCGATACCAACAACGGTACCTAGATTGTGCTCGTATAGAGCAGTGAAAGGGATCGCACTAGATTCAAAATTCGATCCCTTACAGGTTTCTCCCATACATACATAAAGCTTTTCCACATAATTTTTACGATGTTAAGGGACATTTTAAGCAAAAAAAACTTAGATTTTTCGAAAGTGGGTGGTGTACCCCCTTAAAGTTTATAATTTACATATTGAGTCTACTTAGTTTATACACTACCTGTTGTAAAGAATTGTATGGAGTGACATATTAGTATTCTAGATATGTCAAATGAAATTTCAAGAACATGTAAAAACTATAAATAGTTGTTACTATGATAGAGTTAGTTAGATTTGAATGTTACACAGTTAAGATCGACGAGTTCTATTGAGTGTTAATAAAAGTGTTTTGAAGTGAAAAACTGAATTATTCGAAGAGAAATCCGTAACAATACAATTTCTACCTTATAACATTATTATGTTATGAATAATATGATAACAAGAAAATTTAAACAGTACATAAGTGGCGGTTGCCACTGTTATGAATAAAAAAGGAAACATGGTTATTACAGCCATTAAGTTATTTTTTCTTTTAAATTTAAACACTCCGATCTTGATAAGATATACAGGGTGACTGAGAAATACATCCAAATATTTAAACCTATATTTAAAAACAAGATAGTAAGCATATCTCTTGGGTTTAAATAAAATTTGAAGTGAAAATAATTTATTAAGGTGAAACCTCTCGCCCCCCTATACCTACGGTTAAGGCGAAGACCTCGGCGGAGGCGGAGCGACGCGCGACGTTGCCATTAGTTAGCAATTATCATAAACGGGTTAAAAAAACATTGTAAACACTTACATTTCTGATCATGGCAAGTGCTGAAACTGCAACCCATTGTTGTCTATGCAGACCCGAGTTCACGTTCTAGGGAAGCCCGAACTCGACCAAATACAGTTGGATCTTCGCGAATAGTTTCAGCGGCTACCCGTATTCGCGCTGTTAACTCCTCGATAGAATTCACTGATTCACTGTACACTAGTTGCTTCATATGTCCCCATAAATAAAAATCGCACGGAGTTAAGTCCGGAGATCTGGCAGGCCAATGAATCGGTCCATTTCTGCCTATCCATCGATTCGGATACTCCACGTTAAGGGAAGTCTCTCACTTGCCGAGCGAAATGCGGTGGAACACCATCGTGAAGATACCACATTTGTCTTAAAATGCCTAAAGGCACTTCTTCTAATAAATTTGGCAACACGTATTGCAGAAAATTTAAATATCCGTTACCGGTCAGCCTGTCAGGTAAAATGTGGGGTCCTATTAAAACATCACCAACAATGCCGCACCAAACATTCACCGAAAAATTCCGTTGATCCCGAAAATTACGATAGGCATGTGGATTTTTATCGCACCAAACATGCGTGTTGTGCATATTAAAAACCCCCGTTTTGGTAAAATCAGCTTCGTCCGTGAAAAGTACGTAACGTAAAAAGTTGGGTTGGTTATTACACTTTTCCAGTAACCACTCACAAAATTGCATTCGTTAGAATTCGTCCCCGGGTTGTAATGCCTGTACCTTTTGGACGTGACACGGATAAAGTCCTTGTTCACGCAGTGTTCGCCAGACAGTGAACTGTGAAACCCTAACTTGATGGGCAAGCCTCCTAGTACTCAATGATGGGTCATCTTCAACGGCTTCTAAAATTTGTTCTTCAGCATCCATTACTCTTCTTGAACGTGTTCTACCACGATCATGCACCCGTGGGGCGAAACTTCCATAGTCTCTTAACCGTTGTACTGTAGACACAAATGTCCGAACGTCTGGAACTTGGCGATTTGGAAACATTTGTTGATACCTTCTTTGGGCCTGTAACGCGTTATTTCCAGATGCACCATAACAAAGAACAATGTCTGTTAACTCTTGATTAGTAAAGGTCGGCATGGTTAAAACTTAAAACCTCGGTTAAAACTAAATAAATTACGATTTTTCGTTCGTTCAGCAGGTACGTAGGTGTGCAAACTCACTAGGAAGAAAAGCAACTGTTCTGTCGTCCTCGGCATCACCCATCGCGACAGCCACGTGACTCTCGACCCAACTGGCGACTCTCGCCGAACCAATCCGAACCATGACCTGCACACTGCACAGTGCACACTGCCTCGCGGTTAGCTATAGCTTACAAACTGGCGAACTCCAGTGCCGTAGTACATTTAAAACAAAAACAAAACAATTTTTTTTTCAAACTGTTTGACTTTCTGGGGATAACTAATATTTTTACATTTATTTTCAAAGTCCAACGATTAACAGGGTGAAATATTTGGATGTATTTTTCAGTCATATTGTATATCATTAAAAAGGGTTTTCAAAATGCTGTCGAATGGTACTAGTCCCAAAGTGCGGAAACGCAAGGTTCAAAATCTACAGCCGTTCAAAGTTGAAAAATGCAATTAATTAACTAATTAATTAAATGTAATTAATTAACCTAACCTAACCTAACCTAACCTAACCTAACCTTGCGACTTGCGACACTTGCGACTCTTGCGACACTTGCGACTCTTGCGACACTTGCGACACTTGCGACTCTTGCGACACTGGCGACACTTGCGTCACTGGCGACACTCGCGACACTTGCGACACTTGCGACTCTTGCGACTCTTGCGACTCTTGCGACTCTTGCGAATCTTGCGACTCTTGCGACTCTTGCGACTCTTGCGACTCTCGCGACACTCGCGACACTCGCGACACTTCGCGACACTCGCGACACTCGCGACACTCGCGACACTCGAGACACTCGAGACACTCGCGACACTCTAACCTAACCTAACCTAACCTAACCTAACCTAACCTAACCTAACCTAACCCTAACCTTGCGACTTGCGACACTTGCGACACTTGCGACTCTTTGCGACACTTTGCGACACTTGCGACTCTTGCGACACTGGCGACACTTGCGACACTGGCGACACTTGCGACACTTGCGACACTTGCGACTCTTGGCGACTCTTGCGAATCTTGCGACTCTTGCGACTCTTGCGACTTCTTGCGACTCTCGCGACACTCGCGACTCTCGCGACACTCGCGACACTCGCGACACTCGAGACACTGGCGACACGCCGGCCCTCGCGGCACTCGCGACACTCCGCGACACTCGCGACACTCGCGACACCTCGCGACACTCGCGACCTCTCGCGACACTCGCGACACTCGCGACTCTCGCGACTCTCGCGACTCTCGCGACTCTCGCGACTTCTTCGCGACTCTCGCGACTCTCGCGACATTCGCGACTACTCGCGACACTCGCGACTCTCGCGACACTTGCGACTTGCGACTTGCGACTTAGGTTAGGTTAGGTTAGGGTTAGGTTAGGTTAGTTAAGTACTATTACATTTAATTAATTAGTTAATTAATTGCATTTTTCAGCTTTGAACGGCTGTAACTTTTGAACCTTGCGTTTCCGCACTTTGGAACTAGTACCATTCGACAGAATTTTGAAAACCCTTTTTAATGATATATATCTTATCAAGATCGAAGTGTTGGGCAATTCGAAACTCTTACCCTAAATAAAAGTAAAACTTTTTATAGTTTTCACTTAAAAAAAAAAATAAGAAAGTGGAGGATTTAGTAGGCCGCAGTGTCTGATCCGGAGAGGTAACAAAAATCGAAGAATCTCGATAAAACCATTCTGAATGTTTCAAGTAAAATCCCACCAACCAGTGAACATAGTTATAAATGTTATAATACATGTCTCTGTATCCAATAAAAATTTTCGAATAACTGCAGCTGACTTACCCTGACAACTGTTGTCACGAAAATATAATCAAGATTCTAATCTGAGAAACGAATAGCTTCGTGCCTTAGTGCACTATCTTCCCCCGTTTGAAACTAGATCAATTTTTTACTGTCACCGCGGTATCCTGCTAAGGGTAACGTTTTAAATAGCAGATGGCTTTTCCAGGGATGCGCTAATCAGTCACTTTCAGTATTTTTAATGTTCGCCCAGTGATATGTGTACACAGGGTAGATCGTTTTTAATGCGTCACACGTAGCAGACGATTTTAGACTAGATTAATTTGAGTGGTACGTTAAATACGTACCTACATACGTTAAATGTTTCTTAAGGGGAAATCTACCTTGAGATGTCATTTTTTAGTCATTTTTGTATTATTTTTTCGTGGGGGAAGTAATTAACATTAACAAATGCGTTTTTTTGCGAATTATAATTCAATAATTTTTACATGAAAAAACATTTTTTTTAAATCAGAAAAATCCAAAATGGCGACCGCCAGAACATCGCAAATTGAGGGCCGCGAAAATTTCTGGCTAAACGGCTGACATTGTAGCACCCTCTGTGTTGATTTGAAACAGAAATACAAAATATTTTCTTAATCAGTTGTGTTTTGGTCAGGGAACAACGAGATATTTTTTTCGATTACTGCAAAATTACAAAAATGGCGGTAAATTTAAAAAAAAATGTTTTTTTGCAATTTTTTTCTACAAAAAAAATTAATTAAATGTTTTTATCGAAAAACCGGCTCGTCAGACCCTGGAGAAATGTTTTTTACGCATTCGTGCAAAATTTCAAGTCGATAGCTTAATTACAGTGGCCGCTAGAATGTCAGCCATTTTTAAAAACGTTATTCTGAGAAAAACGCGTTTAAAGTTTAAAATGTGAATTATTCAAAGGGGCTTATATTTACCGTCAGTCTGCAATGCCTGGTCCGTAAAGACATCCCTCTCCCTGACACACAAAAATGAAAAAAAAATCGATTTTTTTCAAATGTATCAAGGTAGAAGTCCCCCTTAACAATTTGAACGATACTTCATTCAGAAGATGTTTATTTTTTTTCAGTTATAGATGTTTGAGTGTTGATTAAAGAAAATGGCTTAATCAAATATTATGTTAAAAAAAATTGGTGACCTTCATATGTTATTTTCTGAATTAAAATGTTTGATTACATAGGAGAGACTAAATTACAATCCGGTAAACGATTTTGTAGTTTTTTTGTTAATCTTGTTGGGTTAGTTATTTTTTTTTTGAATTAGTTGCATCAAACTTTATTTGGAATCTTCTAACAATTGTTACAAATGAACATGGTGTCGATGGGATAGCAGTTGGGCAGAATATGACTAAATGAGTAACGACTAAAGTAAAATGAATAAACTTTAGCCATGACTAAATTAGTCATAGGATTTAATCACGACTGCGGTTTAGTCATGATTAGTTGTTAGTCATACCAATGATTGATGGTTAGTCATGCTTGAAGTTTAATCATTAGTCATGACTAACCATCAATCATTAGTATGAATAGCAATTATGCTATTCCGTCAATTGTGATGTTTATTCATTTTAATGCTTGCATTACTTATCAATATGTTTTAGTTAACTACTTTTTAAATTTTTAATACCGATTTTTTAATTTTTTAACTATTTTGTTTTTTTTATAATTTCTTCGTATTTTTCAATTCGTAGTTTTTTTACAAGTTCGTTCTTTACACTTTATTTCATTTCCAATTTTGTTTTAATTTTTTGTGATTAGTCATGGCTGATAACTAATGATTGATGGTTACTCATGATTAATGGCTACTGATTGGCGGTTAGTCGTGACTAATGAATAATCATTAATTTAGTCATGAGTGATTTCCGTGACTAATGAAATGGCTTTTGAAGGTCAGCTTTCGCTCAGAAATTTACCGTTCCCGTTACCTCAATTAATCGTGGCGTCGCCGAATTCGCCGTGACGATTTTGCAACGGTTTTCGAATTTTTATTCCGTGAACTTAGCAGAACAGCCATTTAACTCGTTTGAAAATTGCTTTTGGAAGTCAGCTGTTATTCGAAAATTTGACATTCTTGCTCTAGCAATTAATCGTGATGTCGTCGAATTCACCGCGACGATTTTGCAATTGTTAATTACGATTTTCGAATTTTTTATTGTGTGAACTTTGCAGAACAGCCATTAAGCTCGTTAGGGAATGGCTTTTGAAGGTCAGCTTTCGCTCAGGAATTTACCGTTCTCGTTACCTCAATTAATCGTGACGTCGCCGAATTCGCCGTGATAATTTTGCAATTTTTAATTACGATTTTTCGGTTTTTACCCCATGAACTTAGCGGAACAGCCATTAAGCTCGTTAAGGAATGGCTTTTGAAGGTCAGCTTTCGCTCAGGAATTTACCGTTCCCGTTACCTCAATTAATCGTAGCGTCGCCGAATTCGCCGTGACGATTTTGTAATTTTTAATTACGGTTTTTGGATTTTTATCCCGTGAACTTAGCCGAACAGCCATTAAGCTCATTAGAAAATGGCTTTTGAAGGTCAGCTTTCGCTCAGGAATTTACCGTTCACGTTCTCATAATTAATCGTAACATCTTCGAATTCACCGTCATATTTTGCAATTTTTTTTGTATTGCATTAATTTGTATTGCATATTCTGCTAACTTCATGTGAGGTTAGCAGAACATTCAAATTTTTTTAAAAATGAAAAACGGTTAATTTAACTCTCACGATTAATTTACGGCTAATTAACGGCAAATTATTAGCATATGCATTTTTCGATTCTTCGAAGTTGTTCTGCTAAATTCATGCTGATGTAACTAAAATATTTTGACAGATTTGGGACTTCCGCTTACACTGGAAATATATGTCTATTTACTTATTTGAAATGGAACATTCTATGTACATATTCTTATTTTTGTGTTCTACGGGATATATTAAATATACATATCTCGTGTATAATAGGCATTCTCGATATCCTATACATATGTATATTCAATAGTTTTCGAGACATTTACTATTTTCGATCAAAAATGACAGTTGGGGACCCTAAGGAAATTCCGGATATTTTATGTGTAGATCATCATTCATTTTGCAATGTGTTTCTATAAATTCATAGAACATACCAGATTTTTTTATTCCGTGCTCTTAAAAAAAGTTTGAAATTTTGATGTAAAAAATGTATAAAACTCAAGTTTCTTAAATAGGAACGCCCTATCTTTTAACGGAGACAATGTAATAAAAAGTTATTATTTTGAGAGCAGAATACAAAAAAAATTGAAATATTTGTAACCTCCACAACTTTTTTCTCTTAAGAACATTTTCCGATACTTTCATCAGAAAATAGATTTTTCGCAATTTATTTAAAATCTAAAGTCAAATTTGACGGACAAGCAGTGGCACTATAAACTATTTGTCCAAAATAATATATTTGTAAGTATGTATTACCTAAACTTAGATTATTAACCCTAGAACGGTAAAAAAAATTTACTACTAAGAGTTATTAATCTACATATACCTACATATTAAATGAAAACTAAATTTCCCATATTATGATGTCAACTTACGTATACACATTGTATATTATATATTTTCATTTTTACAAGAAGTAATTAAACTTTTATGAAACCGTACTTTTTGTAAAGGTTGCAATACTCATTTCATAATTTTGTCAAAATCATAATACCTACCTTTTTTAACATTCTAGTAACAAGTTATTAACTATTGTCTTACTATTATTACTGTTCTCTGTTTTATACACTGATGTTTTTAGCTGGCAATAATTCTAGAATTTATAAAATATTGTGTTACACACATATGTATGTATTGATCAATCGTAGCATTAAGAAAATATTTTGTCAGGTCGCCGTCACGGGAGTTCCAGTGCGTTTTCTTCCCCACATTCAACGTCCAATTATCAGCTGCCTCCGGGCCATCCACCCATGCAAGGAGAATCTGGATACGTGCACGGTAAGTTTTCCACATGTTTAATCGCTCACAGCTTACAGCTAACGATACAGCCAACTACTAATACGGCGTGTTTCCCGGTTTCAGAGTTCCCAATTTCTCATTCGATATTTACGTACACCCTAGGAAAAGGAGGGGTATTTGAGACGGCCTATCACCTACCGCCTATCGCGGAATTTGAGTGGGACTCAGTACTTTTTCGCAGCTATGGGGGTAAATACATAATGGGAAATACGTAAATTCTTACGCAATTCTGACTTTTACAATTATCCCATACACTTAAAAGAAGTGTACGAGCATAATTGTATTTATTTTCAAATTTTTTGTATTCCTTAACTAACCGGTCTGCAAGAAAATAAAATTAAAGTTCTATAAAAAATGAAAATATAAATCAACCCGGTAATAAGGCGAAAGAAAGAAAAAATGCCTATTCAATTAGTGGTTCAAAAATGTCGCTCCTTTGTGCTTCGTTTTTCGCCTTTTTACTGTAGGTACCGGCCGATTTTCAAATGAAAATGCAAATCGCTCAACAACTTCTTCAGCGCTCTGAGAGATGAAATACCACTTAATTATTTGCACTTTTTCCTCCTTAGTGTATACCGTCATCGTTATTGTTATTATAATAAAAACGTTTATTTAATTACAATATGAATATTTTATTTACGCAGACACAGCTAAACTGATTCCTTATTTCGGTTATTGTGCTCTAGAGTCTAGACAAGAATTCAATTCACACGTGCGCATTATAATTTATGGGCGGGGCGTCCCGCCTACATAATTTTATTGCTACCCTATCACGAAAGACAGAGAATAACGCTCATAAAAGTTCTAAAATGACATATCAGTCTGGCAACTATGGATATAATATTTCTCTGTCAGTTCCCTTTACTTGAAGAGTTTATCCTTTTCTATCTTTCAATGCTCGGCTTTGAAATCTTGGACTTTCTAACCCGTATGTAGGTACGCAGTAACAACTGGTCGACATATAAAATATACTCATTCGCAAAATTAACTGGCCCCCGACTTTTCGAGATCTCCTTTTAATTTTGAAAATCGCTCTGTTTGCATAAATCCATTATTTTCCAACTTTAAACAATTTTAGAAAAATCCTCGGATGTCATTTTTTTATTTTCAATTACGAATCGTGCGCTACAAGTAAGAGTAGTAGTGACGTCACCATTTTTTTGTACAGGACGTCATCGTTCTTTTTTAAATGGCACATCCTATATTTTTTCTACTTTTGGATTCTTCAGTGACTTCCAATTCCGAAAATGTATAATACATATGGTTTGAAGTGATCCGTTTGGGAGTTAGAGACAATCGAAAATCACAAAATATTGGTTTTTAATGCTTTTTACAATGCAATAAATACATTTTGTATTTAATTAATGGCACTATTGTACTAATGGTACCATTTACTTCCTGGTAGTAACCAATGGTATGTTAAAATTTCTCTAAAACGCTTTTTAGTGTTTTTGGGCAAAAACAGTCTTACTTCATTCCGAATTATATTTTTCAAAGCGGCAATATTGTTATGACTATTTAAAAAAGACCTCATATTTAAGTTAACCCCCCAAAAGAAGTAATCAAGGGGGTCAAATCAGGAGATCTTGATGGCCACTCTACATGCGCTCGCCTGCCAACCCACCTGTTGGGAAAGTACTACATACTTAAATAATCACGCATCCGCGAATGATACGGTGTTGCTGTTGCACCATCCTCTTGAAACCATACCATACCACTAAATTCATTCTTTTTAACTTTTTAACATTATTTATTGGGTTGATAATATTTACAATAATTTTTTCATTGTTTGATGGTGTTACTACGACGGTAGTATACAGATTTAAATATAACAGAGTAGTATTGTATTTAACGTACACATTTTGGGAATGTCAAGGGAATTTCAATTGTCTCTACCACTCAAACAAATAATTTTAAGCCATAAATTTATTAAGTCATTTTTGGAATTGATTGTTTCTGAAGAATTTAAAAGTATAGTGTTTGCCTTTAGTTTTAAAAAAATCATCAAAGTTATACAGGGAAGGAGCATTCCAAGCCCTCTCGCCTGATATAACAAGATACAAGGTGTCCTATCTAAAATACCAAAGTGATGTAATGGCATGCTCACATAGAACATCCTGTATATCTGAAAATATTTTTATATTGTGTAGCTTTTCGTATAATAAAGGAAGTATGCTACTTTACCGCGCTAATTATGACACCCTGTACATTAGTAGGTATATAAACAAACTGTCTCAAATACGAAACAGTTAAGAATACCTAACATACATATCTTCATAATTTGCATCCAAGTGAATGGAAGTTAGTACACACATTTCAGAAAATTTCACTTCGTTCGGCTTGCCGATTTTATTACCTCTAGTAAGTCTAGGCCAATGTTGTACCAGGGGGAAATGTATGGATTTTAAATCGTTTTCATTTGAACATTGTACCGGATAATAAACTTCTACTCGGTAAACTTTGACGTTGAGGTTAAAAGGCGAGAACGAAAGTACTGAAACATTTAATAATTAGCAAAACACGAAACATTTAAATAACTAGCAAAGAGATTGTATGAGTTTACTATAGATTTCTGATAGACTTTCGATGAAAATTATGTAAAAATCAGTACATTCGCGGCTTGCCTTTTGTACCAACGGACTTTAGCTTCCACATGTTGGTGGTGGTAAGACCAAGGTGGTATTTATAAAATGATAGACAATATAGAAAGTATATTGTTTTCCTTATTTTATTCTTTTATTGAATTTCCTTACATTAATGCAGGCCTCTCTTCAACACGAGCACTCCTGCACCTTCCTCACTCGTCTGCAGCACAGCCGCCTTTGCGCGACAGAGACATACAGCATCATATTCGTGCATTTAATTCCCAGCGCTTGGCTGGCGCTCGGCCGGAGCGGCAATAGCACCGGAGTTGGACAGGCCTGCATTAATGTGTCTATAAAATTCGAACGAAATTTTTATTCGAATTATCGAAATTATCTTATTATTATAACTTAAGGAGGATTATTTCGCTGACCCACAAATTAGAATAACATGTTCACTTTATCTGAGATTGAAGGTGCGGCTTGGATATCTTTTAAAATGGTGGTCAAAGAATTCTTGGGATTTTTTTTACGTTTTCAGTTTTTTTTGTGCGAAAAATCTGTTTATTTGGTAACCCGGGCACAGACATGCGGTATCTATTCGGCGAATCGCGAATATTCGCTATGTGCTTATATGCAGTTAATGAAAAAATAAGAAGGCTACAAGACGAAAAAGAAAGTATATTATATCAGTTTGGCTTGTATATGTCATCTGTACCTGCTTCACTTTTTGTAGATTCCTCAACCTTATTCTGACAAGTCCTAAACGACGACATTCTCCGAGAGACTCCCGACGAGAATCCCGCCCATGTTTCTTTCTATTCTTTTCCAAGCCTCATAGACAAGATTACTGTTTTTACTGTCATTATGCCCTGCATTTCATACTGTCGATTCACTTTCATAGAAATCCAAAAATTCCGGTACATTTTCATTACCTCACTCTATTTTTATAAACAAAATAAACTAAATTTGACCACAAATACAAAAATTCCACACGTAATTTGCGCGAATATGTGTATTGAGCGCAGTCACAAATGTTCGGCTCCTTTGACTCGGGCCAAAATTCCAACATGCAATGGGAAAACACTGAATAACGTACATATAGTCCTTCTATTTTTAATTGAAAATGATAAATACGCCTGGGGAACAAAAAAAAGGCGGTGCAACTTTATGATTCCTTGGGCGTGCATATATCTTTTATAAATTCGAAAATTGTGAAATAATTTTTTTCATTCAAATCAATATAGGAGATTAAAATTAGCCTGCATACAAAACTCTTAATATTCGTAATATAATTTGCTGTAAATAATGCTCATTTAGCCAGACAATCTCAAAAAATTGTCTGTTTTAATAAACCTAGCTGAAATACACGTCACTGGCGTCTTAAACAAGTCAGAATTCCAAATGTCGTAAATCATTTTAACGACGTCGTAAAAATTTTATGGCACAGTGGACTGAATAAGTAATTAAGGAGTATTAAATACAAAGCAATCCAATAGTATACTGGATCGGCATTCGCTCGCGGATCGCGGCATCGCGTTGCCGGCTCTTCAAAATTTTCTTAAGTATAGTAATATACATAAAGTTGTTTTAATTTATAATTATTTTTTCCAGCAATTTTAAACGCTTTATTTATATGCTAACTAATAAATTTATATCCATGTATATTTTTTTTAAATATTTCCAAACTAGCTTTCTAACAACGCCACGAACTAACAGTTTACTGAAGTATGAAGTACACTTGTATAGTGAGCTTAGCAATTTTAGAAAATATATCTGACAACCTTGCTTTTTTCTACCTATTTTCAATTTAGAATGGAAATACAGTACATACATATATTTGTCTCAGGCAACCCACACACAATAGCAAATATGTATTTGTTATTGTGTTGTCGAATAGCAAATATGTATTTGTTATTCGGTACTCGCCGAATACTGCATGTCTGTGCCAGGCTTATAAAATGGTGTATCGTTTTGTTCACTACGGGTTCGTAAGGTATGAAAAATTTAAACTCGCACTTTAAACTAACTAACATTACGTAACTAACACTAATTTATATTTATACAATTTATATTAGATAGTTGCACGAAGACCGAGACGCGTATTTATCTCTAAGGATAGACTATTCCGATCGCGGCTGCTGCGGTTTATATATCACAGCCGCAGATACGTGGAATGTACCACAGCTCTCTCGATTCATGTGGATGATGGCTATTCGAGAAGGCCGGCTCCCGTCCGATGATACCTCGCGGTGCGTCACTTGTTTACGTCCGGCGACGAAACCACAGTCGGCTTGCCAACCCCAGGCGGCACGACTCGTCGACTCCGCAACAATAGGAAATATACCTACATATATTTTTAAAATGTGATGTGATCGAACTTTTTTGATAGATTTGGATTTACCGACCCCAGCAACCCCCAAAATTTTAAAAAGAGACATTTAACCCATTGGACGCCTTTAACCCGTTAGACGCTTTTAAACCATTAACCATCTTTATACGGTTTAAGTATTTCTTTTTAAAATTAATATTGATATAAAAAAAAAACCTTTAAAGTTCTTTTTTTACCACCTTTAAACCATTAACCATCTTTATACGTTTTAAGTATTTTTCTTTTTAAAATTAATGTTGGTATTAAAAAAAACTACATAAATCAAAAACATTTATCTCAACTAATTTGCTCCACATATTCATTACTCAAATTTTCATATTATAATCAGCAAAAATACCAAGACAGTAATAACTAGTTAGTGCGAGCGCGGTGTAACAGGACCGTAGTCAGTTTACGAATGAAAATGTTAATATGTTCACAGAAACTATGTTGCATCATAGTACATTATTAAATATTAAGGTGCTCACAGCTGACTTGCATTACGAAAACTGCGCTAGCAATTTTAGTTATTTATGGCACGCTGTAACAGACAGTCGCCGATATTGCATCGCGTTGATACGTTTCGTTTTTACGTATTCGCGGTGTGTTTAAATAACTATAAATATGAATAATTATTAGTTGAGGGGAGAAGTGAATAAAGTGAGGTACCATGCCAAATGTGAAAAGAAATAGACGGGAAGTATTTCAAACGTGGTTTGACAGTGATCCCGGGGTTTTAGGGACATAAGTATTCAAGGAAATGACCTTTTTTTGTACTGTGTGTGAACGCATTATGAATTCTTCAGATAAACAAACAAACAAACATTAATACAACACACAAATTTATTTTACATTTCAATGTGTACCAAAAAGAAAAAGAGAACAACCACTGCACAACGCCCGCACTGACGATGTGACGTTGGTCGCGTAGGCCACTCGTGGATTAGAAGAGGGGGGCGGTTGGATTTTGAGATTCGGTTAATCGGTCGTTCGGATAACTGAGGTTCGGATAAGCGAGCTCCACTGTAATTGCTTCTGACGAAGGGATTCTAGGACCCATATTAAAAAGTGTGGGTAATGTTCATTAGGTGCCCTATATATTCGTAATATACTCGTATTGCCGAAACGTTTACATTTGTTAATTACACAGGCACACAAAAAAACTCAAGTACTAGAAGGCTACTAGAAGAATACTAGACCTATGTATTCCCATGCATTTTTGACCCACTGAACATAAATCCGATGTCCGTTTTGACCGATTGGGTCTTGCATTTTTCCTAACCTCAAAAAACACAAAAAATTCCAAACAAGTAATCCAAACTATATCTATACATAATTTGAGGCGCTGAAACTGAATATGAGGTCAGAATTAGCCGATCAGTTAGGAATTTTGACTTAACCTCAAAAAACACCTTAAAAATGCCGAGAAATCTAAACCCAGTGAATTAAAAGTTTAAACTAAAAATTTTAAACCTTGAAAAACATAACCTGAGACAAAAAACTTTAAAACAAAAACTTAAACCCATTATAAATTAAGACAAGAACTATTAAATTCCTAAGGCAAGAACTATTAAGGTTTAGAGTTCTTTGTGTAAAGTTCTTGCCTAGAGTTGTTAGTTTAAAGTTCTTCGTGTAAAATTATTGTCTTGATTTTAGTGAATTCAGTGTTCCGATATATCAACTCTGTATTTTTCTATGAACTTACAGAAGCCTTTGTTGCAAACAATATTCCATTAAACAAACTAGAGAACCCCAAGTTACGTACGTTTTTAGAAAAACATATGTAAAGTTTTAGTTGGTACATATCAGGAGTTACCAGAAAATATATTATTATATAGTTCATGCCTCAACAATTTCTCATACTGTCAACAGTAGACGTTGAACGGTCATTTTTTATACACAAGTTAATATCAAGTGATAAACGTCGCCGTTTCACTCCAGAACACTTAGAAAAGCACATAATAATATGTTTTAACCACCGCCAACCTGCCATGGGAACCTTGTCTCAACACTGACGTTTGTCGGGTAAGTGTTGCTATTGTTACCTGTTATCTTAATTTATATATGTAGGTATTTTATCCTTGACTTAACCGTACTATTTGATAAAAATATGTTGCTACATAATTTATATAAACATTAATATTTTCATTCGTTAACTGACTACGATCGTTATACTTCGCGCTCCACGTTCTCTAATAATAACGTAAGGAAAATCATCGACACAAGGAAAACCCCACAGCATGGTCTGATTCGAATTTTCAAAAACGTCCCGGGAGTTTTGGTAGTCTAAACGCATACTAATTTAATCAAGCTACCATTCTATTGCCTGGAGCTACATTCTTTGTACTTATATTAATACACGAATACTTCAAACGTTCAATACTAAATTATGGCCCACTGACACAAAAGGTGGAACACGTGTTTCTCAATATTCGATGTATTTTCGTACAGCAAATCCAAATTCATATTTCAAGTACACTTCTCTTGTAAGACTGATGTTAACTAATTCAGTTTTATAACCTGAGAAGCACATATTTACAGGGTGATCGATTGAGAATGAACCCCCTCCCCCTTTATCACCGTTAATATTCGATATAAAAATTTGCGCAGTAAAAGAAACTATTGCACTTTTTATATATTTTACTTCCACATGTCTGTCTTTTTTTATATATTCTTTCTTTTATATATTATACTTCCTGTCTGTCTGTCTGTCCGTTAACCTTTATTTGTGTACACGATAACTCGAGAATGCGTTAAGATATCAACTTCAAATTTGGAACACTTACCTATGTATTATGACGACATCTGGAATTGATTAGATTTTGAGCCCTTCAAATTAAACATACATGTACATGTTGTACATGTGTGTTTACAGTCTACAATTTTTTTTTAGTTTTTATCTGAACAGGATTGAGAGGTTGAGAGGGTTAAGGGGGGGGAGTATTTTAATAATCACAGTGGACGAAGCACTAAAAAAAATCCTACTCTTACTCCACCCTCCTCACCCCCTGGGGTTATGGGGGTAACTAATACAAAACATAAGGAAATCATTAAAAATTTGTGAAAACGTATATGGATGGCCAAGCTAAATCATACATTTATTTTAATTTAGTTGATGGCGTTATTTGTTGTCTCACGATAGGGATAGGGGGTAAGGGGGTTCTATTTTAATATGAATTAAGAAAGATACTCATGTGACGTGTCGTGTTATTGGTTTTTGGAGTAGAGAAATTAAAAAAAACACACAATAGCCTCTGCTCTCGTTTTTGAGAGCAGATTTCATTCTCATCTCATGAGTCTCATTACATGACTATAGATGAGTCATAAAGGCCATACAGGTCATGCAGGGCATAACGGGCTTATTGGTCATAAAAATAATACGAATAGTATGGGTCATAAAGGGAATAAGGTCATAAACGTTTACAGTTCATAAAAATTCAGGAAGTTCATAGAAATCATAAAGGTCACATTAAAATCAGGTCCCAAGGGTTATATCCACATTTACTTCTAAAAATACAAACGAATGTTTATAGAGATTAAGTGTAATTAAATAAGTATGGAAAAATTCGATGTGGAAGTAGTGATTCATTAGGCAGCGGTTTTTAAATATGCTACCAGATTTTTTTAATGGAATACCCAGTATGTTTTCCAAAAACGGAATCATCTGTTTTTTTCCGAATACAACGATAGAAAACATAATGAGGTTGTCTCTTAAAGTTTTCGAGATATATGAACTTGAAAATATATGGTATATGTTGCGTAACCTGTGATTTCGTATCTCGCATCTTTGAGTCCCACTACAGTTCCCTTGGAAACTCCATAATCTCCATATTTTACTATATCGTTTTGTATATCTCAAAAACTATCAGAGATAACCTCGCAAATTTTTACATCACTGTATTAAAAAAAAATAGGAGATTCCGTTTTTAGAAAAACATACAGGGCGTTCCATAAAAAAAACGGGTCAGTAGCCACTGGCACGTGATTTTTTGACACTTTGTACAACTAATACTATATTTAAAAAATATATAAAAAATACAATAGTTTTATTTTCTACGCAAATTTTTATCGCAAACGTTGATAGAGGTGGGGTCCATTTCCAGTCGATCGTATATACTACATACTTACATATGATGTATAGAAAAAAAATGGAATTACCTCATTAAAATCATACTGCATTAAAAAATAATTTTAATAAATCTCTATTGAAGTGTGTGACATTATTTTTTCTCAATATAAAACGCTGTGTATAAAAAAGAAGTGTGTATAAACTGACCTTGAGTGAAATTTCGTTAATATAAAATAAACATTTAAGTGAGAAAGAACGAAAACCTCCTACAAGACAGGACAAGTCTTTAGGGCGAAAGACTGTTTGTGATGCGTTTGTGTCTGATATATGTATGTTATTTCGATAATCAAAATCTTATGCTGTTTTTATTTTGTCAAGTATAGTATTTTATCGAGTGTTTATGACAAAACTTTGTTATGCAACCTTTTGAGGCGATTGAACAATAATATAATTGTAGGAGCGAAGAAGGTGCAATATCCACGCGACTTTACTATTGTACAACTCTAACTGTGCCCTAAATGTAGTTTGTTTTGGAAGCTCAAAACTCCTAAAAAAAGCAAAAAAAAAAACCAAAATAAGTTTTGATGACCTCGCCTTTAATACCCTTACTTACCGTAATATGCTTGATCCGAATTAAGGGGGAAATACAATTAGAACGAAAAAAAACGCATTTTTTTATGAGGAAGTTTTTATTGGAATAAGTTGAAACATTGTAGGGTTATTAATGTACCCATGTAGTACATGAAACATTTTTTTGTTTATTTTAAACAAAATGGCGGGCGCGCTCTGTACGCCGTAATTTTTATCTGAAACAGTCGGGCAAAAAAATTTGCGTTAAGTATACTTAAAGTTAGTCGATGCATTAAAAGAAAAGCGAATAAAAAAATTTCGACATTTGGCCCAAATTTTTCGAAAAATTCGGTAATTTTGCCGCCATTTAATCAAAAAATTTTACGTTTAGGAATAAAAAAATACAAAAATTTTCTATTCATCTAGAGGCTAATATTACAAAAAAGAAATCCTGTAAGTTTCAGCTCAATCGGATAATTAGTTTTTGAATTATCACGCCCGCCAACTCAAAAAGTGCTGTTTTGAAAAAAACACGTTTAAAGTTTTGACTGGCGAAAAATCGTACTTACATATATAGGTATATATACAT